>JAHDVE020001623.1:0-19976 GCA_022606495.2 Halesus radiatus | reverse complement strand
CTCATTTCTACAAATCCAGTTTCCTCGGCAAAAGTAATTTATAATTTACATACACATAATATATTATACTTGCCAAAAAATACTAATAAATATCGTTATTGAATTTATATAAATTTACAGAACCTGAAGCTGAAAGATGCATTTCGATTGTGTCAGCCATGAACTAGTTCCACATCTGCTTCATGAATGAGGCATTGAAAGCGTAGTGGCTGAACGGGTTGGAACAGGTCAGGCAGCATGTGCAGCAAATTCTCCAGATACTTAGATGAAGAGTTTATATTTTTATTGATATTATTGATATTAATGAGTTCAGCTTTTCATATTTCAAAGCATATCTGTTTACAATTTTATCGAAAACAAGTAAAATATCCAAAATGTTGGAGAAGTCTGATCATAATAATGATCTTTAAAAAAAACGAGAAAATTAGAAAAATCATATTATTTGTTTTGTAGTCCGGACCTTTTTAATTTCCTACCTATGATATTGAATAAACACACTGTTGAACAATAATCTCTCTTCCTTTGATCTGAACTTTGTCTGTCCAGGGTTAGTTGATACTGCTCTCGTCTTCTGCTTCCCGTTTCTCTTCTTCTTTCGCTGCCTGCGTTCGTCCCTCGCAATCAGCTTCTCAATTCTCTTCGTGAACTGTTGTCTATCCTCTTTGGTCAGTACTCCTCCCATTTAATGCCTTGTGTCCTCGTACTCGATGTCGAGTCTGATCATTTTGGCATAATCAGATTTAAATTAGTTCGCGAACATCTTCTTGAATCTCCAGAGCTTCTCATAGAAATCTCGGAAGTCTGTCAGAGAGGCCATTTCATCTTTGGATACATAACGGTTCCAAATATGTTGACTCTCGGACTTGGCTGCATCCAGCCTTGTTTATTCGGTGTCTCTAGTATAACTGTGGGTGGTGTTGACCGAGCTGTCGTGGTTGAGCACCTTTTTCTTTATCAAATTCCGGTCAACAAGAAGCTTGCCTACAACATGAGTTCCCTTGGCTTCTTCCCTTATCGACGATATATTGTTGAGCACTTTGGGCAGGTTAGTTCGGAGGTTCCTCTTGGTCTCTTCTATTTGGGAGCTATACATTTCATTGAGCTTTTTAGCATATCCAATATTGTACAACTTGTTTGTCAGAAAGGTGGGCGCCATAACCTTATGGTCGCAGTCTACCGACTAGTAAGAGGAGAGTGGTTTGTCTTTAATTTTTTAAGGCCGTTGCTCTCGTTAAGACTATCGTATAGTTTGCTATTCTCTTTGGCTTAGGGCTCGTATTTTGGCAGGGCCATTTGTCAAAAGCTTTGCCTTGTTTGACTAGAATTCTTATATTTGTTTAATAGTTTTGCTTTTTTAAAAGTGCATGGGTCCGACGTTTGGGTTATGTGGCACTTGCGGATCGAATGCGTCCATTCTGTAGAGATTACTCTTAGTTCTCAGTTCCTCTTTTTTGCTATTCAGATATTCCATCTTGTCATGATATTTGTAACTAAATGGTCTAAGCTCGATCCGGCTACCCAACACGGGCATTTTAACGATTCTCTTGAGAAACATGTTACCTTTTTCGTCCACTTAGATTTAAAACTCGCCTGTATTAACCGGCTCTTATTCGGCCATAGCGTCTTTTCTTATGAAGTTAAGCTGTTCTGGGATATTTTCATCGCTTCTTCGTACATCAAGTTTTTTGAAGATGAGAAACTCTTTGGGTCGATTAGATTCTGTAGATTGTACCCTTGCTTCATCACTTTTTTTGACGTCGTTGCCCATCTGATTGGTTATTTCTCCGTTGATTGTATCGATAGCTCTCTGGAAGAGGGAGGTGATAGAATTGATCCTTGGCTATTCTGGAAACTGGTCATGCAGATCCACGATAACTCGCTCTCCAATCTCGTTCATTCTCAGGTAGTTCCACTCACACCATGCTCGATAGTACCGCAGCTCTTTCTTTTTGGATTAACTGTACTAGTTCTTCAGGACTTAGAATTCTTCAAAGAAATCAAGCTCCACTGTTAATATCTATCGAGTGTTCCTGAATGCAGAGGTCTCAAGATCCTTTCCAACACTCACTTGCAGAGAAAGAGTCAGCAAAAAGTATACAAATATCTAAACGTCCAGAAACTCACACCAGGTTGAGCACAAGTCAAAAAGAAATTTGCAAAACACTTCATTATTTATCCTCACACCTAACAGTTTAAAGGCATCATGTGTCAGGAAAGGTCGAATGAATTGCCTGTATTCTGTTTCCTCAAAGACCAACGGGATCCTCGACTGTCTAAACTATCCGATGAGAATATCGTTGATGTTTTAGCTCGTGACTTAGACACAATTCGTTGTATTTACCATTCCCTCAAAGGAAAGACATTCTGCAACTTATTTAACCCAGTCGTTCAATCCAGACACTACTGCATTTTCGAGTTCGAAGCCTGGCAGCAAACATTTTTGCAATTTCAAATTGAATTCGAGGAATTCGACGAGTCCGAGGCTGAGTTTGTTGTCCTGACGAAAGAGATTAGAAGTAAAGGTTAAAACCTATTGGAATAGCGGGTGATAATAAATGGCTAGTTTTCGATCGATATCGGTATTATATTTCCCTTCCATGTGTTGCTAAATTATTATATTTTTTGTTATCTTGTTAGTTATATTTTTAATTATATTTTATGTGCTGACTTCTGTTAAATATACTAGCTTAATCAATAACACATTGATACATATAATGGTAAAGTAAACAACGTTAGAAAAAAAAAAAAAAAAACTTTTCATAAATCCGAAGGAACCAGTACTTTTGGATCATTAACGCAGTAACCATTTGACGACTATTTATTTTTAACGATAATAATAGCAAGGTGCAGCATATAATATAGATTAAACAATCAACATTATGATTAGTCCTGGCTTTTAGAAGTATTAAATAAATAACTATCCTTATCTTTATGTATGTACAATCCGCTGACAAAATGTTCTCACACAGTTTTGGTGGTCATATTCACTCCAAGCCCGACTCCGTAGAAACCTTCGACTTTGAAACCTTAGTTGTACCAATCCTTTGAATCACCTCCGCACATCTTCTCATAGGCTGAGTTCTGATATATTTTGTTCCAAAGAATGTACTGTGAGTTGCTCCGAACATAACATGCTGCAAACATCTCTTTAAACAGTTCCTTGAATTTGATAACGACGAAGTCTTTTCCAGGTGCCAATACTTACAAATACCCACACTTGAGATCGCAGTAGTTCCAGTTACGAGGGCTATCATCAGGGCCTTCGGGAGCGTCTTTCTAAAACCAGTATTGGTGGTGTGGGAAGAGCGATTTAGAATGTGTGGCAGCTAAAAGACCTACTAGCAGAATGATCTTCCATATTTGATGTATTGCCATCTAATATATCTTTTCTTTATCTATATATCTATATATTTATGTATTATGAATAAATATAATAATAATTATTTATTAAATTAATTAAGTATCAAAAAACAATATTTTATTACAATAATTAGCCTGTATATAATTCGGTTGTCAATTTATAATAAAGCACACATGGATATTTCAGATTTATTGCAGATCGATACCCGTCCAATTAAAGACATCTTCCAACTATTCGTAGACAATTGTGATGATTTCGACAGACGCATCGAACAGTTTCTCCAGTGGATCAACTATTCCTGTCGCAGGGAAAAAGCACTTGTTCACACCAGACTCGTTGAGTAGTTTAAGGTCACCTGGAACAAAGCACGTAATGCTTCTCAACAGAAAAGCCTCAACTCCATTAAACATTTGGTCTCCAGTTTTAATCAATCGATCGAGGCCTTTTGCAGCTTCTCTGTAGACACGCATATTTCTAACAATTTTGAGTACATTTTCTAGATGGTGGAAATTGAGGAGCGACTCCAAAGAGTGAAACCTGTTTTGGAATAACTCAAAGACTTTCCCCAGCATTTCGTCAGAGATATTGCCGAGATAGAAACAAAGCACCAGTTTAAGACCTACGAAGACCTGTTCTCCCCAGCACAAATCAGCGCATAGTGTATAGACGTCACCAACTAGTTCCTAATCACAGGAGGGTGGGACGGATTCCTGTGCATCTATAAAAATACCAGTCCCGACTACTAGTTGCTGCTTCACGAGAGAGTGTCCAACTTTCCTCTCAAAAGCGTGAAAGTCCGATAGAGAACAATTTTTGTGCACGACAAGAATAATATTCTTTATGTGATGTTTTTTAAACTCGGAAAGCTCATTCCCTTCACGCAAATATCAATCGGATAGAACTATGTATTTCTGGGCAAGAGAACCTTAGATAGGAATTTCTCGATCGTCACCCCAATGAGATCGTAAATCCAAGTGATATCGCCAAAGTTCGTAGGTGTTTCGACAGTCGTGAAAAATGCTGTCACTACGGAGTCCTCAGCCATCTGCCATTTCAAGAACAAGATCCTCATCTGTGGGACTGGCTTTGTCCTCCTCGTTTTTGATAACAAGACTCTTTCTGTAGAATCAGAGCTAACGGTTGACCACGAAATAATTCATATGGAAGCACTGGGAAACAAATATCTTCTGAGCACAGACAGCAAGCACATCTATCTTTCAGAACTTAAACTCTCCGAAAACTCCTTCAATACTATCTGGAAATTGACGGTCGAACATTAACCTAAGTTCATCGTTTCGAAGATCGACACTTTGGCTTATATCTCGATTGCGGATAAACTCTACTATTTGTGGGCGACCCATCGGAAGCTCACCGAACTAGAAACACCAAGCTCTGTCCCCTTCGAGTTGGGGATTACTGATCTGGCTATATTTTAGGATACCTTGTGCATTGTCGGGCGCGACAATAAAATCCAGCTCAAACTGCTCACTCTTTAACGGAAAGCATCTGATAAGCATCTGAAATCCGAGTCTATCTACTGATACATATTTTATTCGATATGAATTCGCATAAATTTAAATAAATAAAAATAACAAATAATATATAATGTATAATGCGAAGATAATTTCATATTTTTGTATGAAGATTATTAAATCTTTGATGATTTTGATTTCCCAACTTACTCGTTGAGATGGATACATAATAATTAAACTATAAATCATGTTTATTTGAAATAATTCTTTCGAAGATTCATTGCTCTAAATTATTTTCTTAGATACTGAAATTGGTTTTGAATATTGGTAAGTGGTAGACTGAGGGCATTGATGCAATGAGTCCTGCGAAGGTATTTCCGGGAAATGTGGCATCCAGGTCCTTCAACGTCGGAGTCGGCATGGGATTATTGTTTCTCAAGACCGCATTGAGTTCGTAGGAGACCCTCGGATAGGTCTCTGAGAGATTGTTGAACTGCGAAATCAACTTGTTGATGATTCCGTTAGCGAATATGCTGTATTTCTCTAAGGTGCTCCTACTCTCGAGGTGTTCGAGCTTCACCTTTTCCACGTAGCCTCGCTGCTTTCGTTTAATAAATATGAGATTCTACAGATTTCCTTTTTCAAAGTATTCGTTTCTGAAGTAAAGTGCTTAATTCTCTTCATCATCGTGCTCTCCTCGTTTTATTTTTTTGAAGTTATACATGTTCAGCTATAACGATAAGAATATATTCAATTAAATTCACATGGACAAACAATTAAAAACTGCAATCCAATATTTTTCAAAAAAAAGATGGTTATGTTTATTTTGCATATTTATTACTTGGACTATTACCGATAAATATTTTAAATGTGCTAACAAATTGATATTTATACCTGTCTCACAAAAGATTTAAGTGTATTCTGCTTAAACACAACGGGGAGTACAACTTCCACAAGCTGTTTCGTATCTTGAATAACAATTGTTTTGTTATCAGTATCCCAATGCATTATTTATTGAGTACGCTGGTCCTGTCATGCTTGTACAATTTTTAAAAAATAGGGGGTGTATTATGCTTTTTAAATAGAGTTGAGAAAATGATTTGTTACTTCGATGAGAAGATAGACTTTCCTGACGAATTATGTTATAGATTATTTGATGAAGCTTTACTAAAAAAGCAACTCAACTTCCGAATTCATTTCTTTTTTTTTGTGTGGTTATGTAACAAAATTATAATATAATTTTTATAAATTATATAATTAAAATATCCCAATAAATTAATTCATACGATATCATTTTTGTAATTTGTTAGTTATCAAATATAAATTATCTGATGTTTTTTTATGTATTTGCTTGTTAGTATAAAAAAATGTATATATCTAATTTATTTACAATTATAAAATTACTAGAATTCCGATTGAATAAATATTTTCATTCCGAAAAACCGAGAACTGACATGGAAAATTGTCTGTCCCTTTACGAGGTTGATATTTTCCGTATTATTTAATTGTTTGTAGATCTTTAGCATTTTAAACTCTCTCTCTATTTTTCTAAGGAGATAAAATGCTAATAATAATTCAATCAAATAAAAACTCTCACTCACTAAATAATATTGTTTTATTTAAGATCCATATGGATGAATGAATAATACATAGCTATATATTCATTTGTGCATTTAAAAATAAATAATAAAGTATTCGATTGATTGTGTTGAATAGATATATTCAAATATGTTTAATATATTTTTTTATTTATAATAATTTTTTAAATAGTCTATTTTTTATTCAATTGCCTCGCCTATATTTTAATTTTAATTAATATTGAGATACATATTTAAATTTTGATTATTATTTTTTTAACATACAATCAGTCATCATCATAATTTATATACTATTTTTATAAATGTTATTTATATGTTTGATTTGCTATATAGAACGTTCTAGACTGTTTCAAATATTATAATAATTATTATAATAATCCATAATATAGAAAGTTCCAGAATTTATCTTTCATATATTTAAATAATTTCCGAAAAATAGTATTCAACACATATAAATATTTAAACAAAAATAAAAAAAACACAAACAAAAACAAACCAAAAATATTATGGCTGATAAAAAACCACAAGGTAAAGCTATTGGTATTGATCTCGGTACCACTTACTCTTGCGTCGGAATCTGGCAGAATGATAGAGTCGAAATCATTGCCAACGACCAGGGAAATAGAACCACCCCATCATACGTTGCTTTTACTGATAATGAGAGATTGATCGGCGATGCTGCCAAGAACCAGGTCGCGAAAAACCCCATTAACACCATCTTCGACGCCAAGAGACTCATCGGCAGGAAGTTCAATGACCCCATCGTCCAGAAAGATATGAAGCTATGGCCCTTCAAGGTCGAAGCAGGACAAGACGACAAGCCTGTCATCGTTGTCAAGTTCAAGGGAGAAACCAAAAAGTTCCAACCCGAAGAAATCTCCTCAATGGTTCTCATCAAGATGAAGGAAACCGCTGAGGCTTTCCTCGGACAACCAGTGAAGAACGCAGTCATCACCGTGCCTGCCTACTTCAACGACAACCAGAGACAAGCCACTAAGGATGCTGGTGCTATTTCCGGCATGAATGTCCTTAGAATCATCAATGAGCCCACTGCCGCCGCCATTGCTTACGGTTTGGATAAGAAGGGAAAAGGTGAGAAGAACGTTCTCATCTTCGATCTCGGAGGAGGAACTTTTGATGTCTCCCTCCTCACCATCGACGATGGTGTGTTTGAGGTCAAGGCCACTGCAGGTGACACCCATTTGGGAGGCGAAGATTTTGACAACAAGCTCGTAGAGTACTGCGCTGCTGACTTCCTCAAGAAGAAGGGAGTTGACATTAGAGCCAACCCCAGAGCCATGAGAAGACTCAGAACCCAGTGCGAGAAGGCCAAGAGAATCTTGTCCTCTTCTGCCCAGACCACCATTGAAGTTGACTCTTTGGCTGAATCTGAGGATTACTCTGTCTCCATCACCAGAGCCAAATTCGAGGAACTGTGTCTTTCTATGTTCAAGGATACTATCCCTCCCGTAGAGAAGGTCCTCAAGGACTCTGGTATCCCCAAAAAGGATATCCACGAAGTTGTCCTCGTTGGTGGATCAACTAGAATTCCCAAAGTTATTGAGCTCCTCCAAGACTACTTCGGAGGCAAAGAGCCCAACAGATCAATCAACCCTGATGAGGCTGTTGCTTATGGTGCTGCTGTCCAAGCCGCCATTCTCACTGGTCAAGGAAATGAGCACGTTGACTCCCTTCTTTTGATCGATGTCACCCCTCTGTCACTCGGTATTGAAACTGCTGGAGGTGTCATGACTGTTCTGATCCCCAGAAACTCTACCATTCCCACCAAGAAATCCCAGGTCTTCACTACCTATGCTGACAACCAACCCGGAGTACTTATCCAGGTCCACGAAGGAGAAAGACAATTGACCAAGGACAACAACTCACTTGGCAAATTCAACCTAGACGGCATTCCCCCTGCTCCCAGAGGTGTGCCTCAGATCGAAGTCTCCTTCGAAATCGACGAGAACGGTATCATGAACGTCAGTGCCACTGATAAAGGAACTTCCAAGAACGCCAAGATTACCATTACCAACAACAAAGGTAGACTCTCTAAAGAAGACATTGAGAGACTCGTTAAGGAGGCCGAAAAATACAAAGATCAAGATGATCTGATCAGAAAGAAGATCGAAGCCAAGAATGGTTTGGAAAGCTACTTGGTCAACATTAGACACTCCCTATCTGACGAGAAGCTCAAGGATAAAATTGATGCTGCTGATAAGCAAACTGTTGAAACCAAGGCCACAGAAACTCAAAAATGGTTAGATGAACATCCGGACGCTGAAACTGCTGAATACGAGAAGAAGCAGAAGGAAATTGAAGATTTGTTCAATCCCATCATGTCCAAGGTCTACGCAGCAGCTGGAGGCGCCCCCGGTGGATTCCCTGGTGCCCCCGGAGGATTCCCTGGAGCTGGAGGCTTCCCTGGTGCCCCAGGAGGCCCTGCTCCCGGCAGCGGGCCAAAGGTTGACGATGTCGACTGATTTAAACTGTCAGAATAAATATATATTGTAAATAATTTAATTGTTAATTTAAAAAAAAATCAGTTCCTTTTTGTTTATATATATTTTAAAAATAAATAATTCAATATCCATCCAATTTTATTGAATAAAATAATTTAGACTAATCTATAGTTTTAACTATATTATATTTTTCGCAAACTCATTCAGAAGACAATATTTTTTATTATTTTTACGAAATGGATTTCAAGGGAAGGATTGATTTGATCATTGGCCCGATGTATTCTGGAAAAACATCCGAACTCATTCGCAACGTCAAAAGATTCAGGGTCGCCAAAAAATAATGCCTCGTGGTTAACTACTCCAATGATGTCGACATTAAAACTGGTAGTATTATCTCTACCCACGACAATATCACGGCCAGTGCACTTAAAGTCAAGAAGCTGGCTGATATCCTGCCACTCTTCCAGGAATATGACGTAATAGCCATTGATGAAGCCCAGTTTTTCCCTGATCTCGTCGAAGTGTGCGAGAAGATGGCTAATGCAGGCAAAATAGTAATTGTGGCTGGAATGGACTGCAACTAGGAAAGAAAGAAGTTTGGACAGGTCATTGATCTCGTGATGCATTGCGAGAATTTGACGAAGTTGACTGCAATATGCTTCACTTGCGGTCGATAGGCTTCTTTCACCAAAAAGATGGTGACATCGGAAGGAATCGAGAATTATAAATCATCATGCAGATAATGTTTCTCGAAACAGGAATAGTGATATATTTTATTTTAGAACTAATACATATATATATGTATTGATGTTTAAGATAATACCTGTTTTTTTATTTCATATACTACTATGATCATATTGCATTAGATAAATATGTATATATGTTTGTTTCAACATAAAAACACCAAAACTAAAATAAAACATATTTGTTTTTACTGTGATTTCTAATATTTTGAAATATTAAGGATACGCCTATATCTAAAATTAGATTTTCTTGTTCATAATTAAATATTGCTGGATACCCATTTTTTTAAAGTTTTAATTTCCATATCGAGATCGAGCAGGCGCCGCCCAGTATTTTCAAGTCTTTTCTTGATGACAGGTACTCTGTTTAGCTTCTATTTGATGCAGGTAAGTTTATCCTCAGCCAATGTGGCTGCCACCTTCATATTCTCCAGGCTATCGTTGATCTTCTCCAGGAGGAGGCACACTCGATCTTGGATTCCAGTTAATTATGCAATATTGAGAGTGACTCCGCTCTCCAACTGTTCCACCAAGGTTACGAAGGTTTGTTCGATGGTGCCTACATACTTTGTAGTTATTGTTTCAGTTTGTTAAAGAGTATCCATCACCTTCAATGATTATTATTATTGCGATATCATTTTATATTATAAGAGTATTTTATAATATATATATAATCATATTATATTAATCTAACCTCGATAAAATATTCAAAAATAATAATCCGTATTTTTAATAAATTTGATTATGTATTTTTGTTAAGGAATTAAATATAATTACCTAGCCTTGATTTTAATTTATATTATATTTTGTATAAAAATATATATAAGAATAATCGTAATCTAAAAATATATATAATAACAGTACTTTATTGATGGCAGAATATAGTGAGAGATTGAGACATGGAAACAGTACACTAGGATTGACAACGACTGTCAAAGATCAAGTCAGCAACATCGAAGTATAAACTTGCAAAAATTAAAAACACTAATAATCCATCACTATTGTAATTTAGTTCAGTATTTAACACTTTCGTAAATCAGTAGACACCCAGAGAAAAGCCCAGAATCAAATGACCTTTGATGTCAACAAACTCTCAGAGTTGGCCCAGTTGCATTTCGAAAATATTCATAACTAAATCAGCTATCGCATCAACTCTCTAACATAGGTAATACTAAAAATAAAATGATTAATTCGAACAAATAAAACCAAACAAAACAAAAATATATCAAAATTTGTCATTTACTCTCATGTGTATGTGGATTAGATATTTTAAAATTAGTATAACTCGCAAGACAATGAGCTCAACAACCTGTAGTTCCAGAATCAACTCCTTGCTGACGAACACAACAAGTTGGTCACACTCGATGAAGCATTGGATCAGAAAGTATAGAAGATCTAGATTAATTTAGGGACTTGAATCTGCCTATATTTAAGGTGCTTTTGGTATTAAATTATTTATGAGTTCAGTAAAAAAAGAAGAATAAATATATATTTTCAGAATTTATTCATAGTAGTTTCATATATAGTAAAAAAAAAAAAATATAAATATACCAAAAAAAAACTTCATATTTAATAATCAATAATAATATTCACAATTATAAAAATGGGTAATACTGAATCTGAAAGTTGTTCTTCTTGCAAAATACAATTTACCTTCACTAATAAGGCAGTCCCTTGTTAAGTATGTGCCAAATATAAATGCAAAAAGTGTAATGGAAATCCCATACTACTCGAAAAAAATACTTAAACATCCACTATCAGCTACGTCTGTATGTCATGCTTGAAGGAGTCAGCGTCTCTCGATTTCTCCAAATAAGTTGACATCGTCGGGGATGAAAAACACAGTAATCGGACGGTCATATGGATTCACGGAGGAGGATCGTGCAGGAAAATGTTCCATCACCATGCTGAATTGTTGACAAAAAATAACGTCAGGTCAATTCTGATGGATCTTCCAGGTCATGGATCCCTGGTTGATGTTCCTCTCACCATTCAGTCATGCATCGAGCAGATCATTAAGGTGCGAAATACCTACTGCAGTGAAGAATATCCTCCAATTCTCGTGGGTGGATCACTTGGAGGATATGTGATAATGGAGCTTTTCAACACCTATCCGGAGGGATGGAAAGGAGCTATTATCGGAATGTGTGGACAGAACGTAGGAGTTGGAAGGTCTACGAAAGCTTCCTTGGGACTCTGGGGCATCGGAAAAGCATTAGGCATGATGTCTGCGGGGACTATGGTCAAAGGTATAATTTCCTCGGCAAAGAATGTTGATAAGGCCATGATGTCCGAACTATTACGTGCGGGTTACTATTTTCAGCAGGGTGACAAGCAGATCGATATTTTGAAAAATGGGGATTATGCGAAAGGACTTTCAAAGTTCAAAGAACCAATTTTATATGTTAATGGAAGCAAAGATCATCGGGACAGCGAGCAATTATGGCTGAGTAGTTCCAGTAAAGAAAGTAGACTAATTGTTTACGAAGGGGCAGACCACTTTTTTTCGCATGACTAAAGATTTATGAATAAATTCATCATGGATTGTGAGGAGTTTTTCAAGCAGATGTGGAAAATCTGAAATTTTTTTATTTATTTTATATTGTATTGTCTTACTTGTATTCAAATATTAGTATGAAACAAAAAAACACATGTGTTTTTTGTATTAATTAATTCATAATTATTATGAAAAATTGGTAAGTGAAGTTTTGATCTGGTTCTTGAGAGTCTGCTGACACTTCTCAATCTAATGCTGCATTTATTCCAAAAACCCATCTTTCTGCTTTTCGAACACTTCTTCCATTTTCTATAAGATCAGATTGCTTTCAAAGCTGTTGATTTCTTTCAATTCGTATCTCCTTTCGATGATCAGCACGAAAACCTTCATATCGAGCGAGAGAAAATAGAGTTGGTCGAGCAGTTTGGACATGTCTCGACTTGATGCTTCGACGACTGAAGAATACTTTTAAAAGAAAGCAGCGAACCCTTTGTCGTTGTAGATCTCCGGGACGGACTTTTCGAGAGTTTGGGTTAATTTGATCTCCTATTTTCCAAAGTCCATATAATTTTTGGCGACTAGGTAAATCTTGTCAAGTTCACCGCTTATCACTAAGCCTGTATCCAATATCTTTTAGTATGTGCTGTCGGTCTTCTTGGTCTTGAAATAGTTAGTGGCTGTCGATATCGCTCCCATTATGCCTTTCTTCTCTGAATTCAGCAAAAAATATAGAAATATATTTGAATTCAAATAAAAAAAAAAACATATGTAAAAATAATCATGTATGAATTGAATGTGTACTAATGGAATGGGAGTTAGATTTTCTATAGAGTTCGAACTGCTGTTAATCTATGGATAAGAACTGACCAACTTCTTCGACGCCGTACACTTCTTTGTTGTTCAACAGTTTTTGAAGAAACCTCTCCAAGGTCTGCATTCTTTTTTATAAGAAATCTCCTTTTTCGATAATGTTAAACTGGCCCAATCAATAGAATTATAAAAATAATACTGTTTAAAAGTGATAGATACCTTTGCTTGCACAAATGAGAGTACACTGTTTTCAGGAAAACCTGGCAAAATCTATCCAGGGTATCTTTATTTTAAAATCTATAAACGTACCAGATGTAGAATTGTTGTGTTTTATTTTGATTTTGCTGATAATAATCTACTTCGAAGAGAAATTAGAAATCGGAAAACCTTCGCCAGATAGCTTTGGATGTTCCACCCCTGGTTGGTTGGATTATTATTTTATAGACTTGCACTTCGTTTCCGAGAAACGACTCTTTGCGTTTTTCGAAGTGGGCGATGCTGACTTTATAAGCGAAATGCTCTCCTGACTCCCTGAATGTCAGGAGCGGGTCGGGTGCTATGTGTTTATTCTCATGGATTTTTGACTGGGGGTTACTACAAATAACAATGTCTTCATCGTCACTCATTGTCAATATTATAATATTATTAAATGGTTTTTTATGTATATAATAATTTACAAAAAAAATCAGATAGTAGAATGATTACTTTATTATGATAATCATAATATAATAAAAAATACAATTGTGTTCTTATATTTTTATATTTATGTTCGTATATTTATATAAAATACTTGCATAATTAACAGGATGGGATTGGTCAGAAAATTACTATTGAGACCCATAAAGCGAGAGGACAGGTAAATTAATTATTTAATAGCTGGAATAACCTAAGGACTATCAGGTCATGCTAAAGAGTTACTTCATTAAAATCAAATTCAAACCCAAACCCAACTCTTGGCGCTCCACCTATTTTTTTTCAACAACATTACTCATCATTTATTCAAAATAAAGATTGGACTGCCTACATAAATAAATAAATTTTAAAGAAAAAAAAGATAAAAAAAAATAAAGAATGATGCTTAAGATATAAATATCAAAAATCAATGTTCTAGAAAAGTAAAAAAAAAAACAATAAACATATACAAATAATATATTTTTCTTGGAGAAAACCAAAATCTATATAATTTTGGGGAAAAACAAAAAAATACATTAAGAACAACAGGAACAAAAACTAAATGAGAAGATATAGCCAAGTTGGCCATTATTCCGATCGCAACACAAACGAAACCCAATCTAAACGAAGGATTAAATCACTAAACACGAAAATAAGTATGCTCAATACGCACCTCAAGTCATATCTCTCGGAATGCCTGCCGGAACTTAGAGTCAACCAGCAAGCCAGGCTCAAATTCAGGAAAGATACTTTCCACACAAGTCGGCATCAACTTCCCCAAGAAAGACCGCCAGAATCGTAACCACAGGTTCTCGAAGCCGTCGAGAAAGCAAAAAGAAAAAAGTTTATAGATACCCCAAAAACCAACAAAAATTTAAGATGTCTGGAAGCAAAAATGTCAACTAAAAATATACTTTCTTAGTTGAAGTCGCCTAACCGCTTATGTGTTCCTCCACCACAACTCGGTGACATTTCGTCCATTTAATGTGGCGAGGAAGGACCCTCTCGCCTCCTTATCACTATCGAAGAAGCAGAAATACTCAAGCCTCTTGTCAACATGCCTGTTCTTAATCTTGACACCAACACTTATAAAAAGTAGAGGATCAATCCGAAGAAGTACAAATCGGATCGCCAGATTGACAATTGGATGTCAAAGGCATCGAGCAGCCAAAATAGTGATGAGCCGCAATCTAAATCGAAGCCAAGGTCAAAGTTTAATAAACCTAAATTTTTTGATGTCTTCAAATCATATGAAGAGAAGCGATCCGAACGGCGGCGCTCGAAAGAAAACGTTGTTTTGATAAAAGAAAAACAGTCTGATGAAAATCGTGAATCCACCCAAATGCCAACTCTTCCGCTTCTTTTTTAGGTCAATCCAGCATAGTAAAAAGGAAATCGGTATTTTGTATGTTTCGAATAAGAAACTAACAGAGAGTGCAATGCGCTAAAATATTAAAATAATCTTAAATACAGCAACATAAAGAGGGTGTCAAGGGTTAATAAACATATGAATCCTGAAAACATAAAAAAACATTAGCAGCTTTCCCTTGAAGAGTAACAACGAAGGCTATATTGGAGACCAATACCAGTATCGACCCCCGCGCATAGAAGGAATATTGACTAACAAGACCAACCAGTGTTTAATTAGTTGAAATATTTAATTTTTACAAAACAAATTGAATTATGATCAATTTTTAAAAAAGCTATTTTTTCTATTCCCATTTCTATGATTTAATTTCTTAATCCTATTTTTTATTTTTTAAATATTTTTATATTTCCAAAAATATATCTGTTGCAGAATTATAAAATTATATTCTATTCAACATATTCGGAATTAAAAAATAATAATCCTTTAGATATTATTATGAATTATTTAAAAAAATAAAACCATAATATTTTTTTTATTGATTGATTCATTTGTCAAAAACCATACTTTATTAGCACCAAGATGAATAAGATGTTTCTACTTACTTTGCTGTTGATTATTACCCTAACACAACAGCAACTTAGCGCTCAGACACAATTCTAACCCGTTTAAAGCAACATTAGTGTAATGTGGGGGGATGTTCGGGTGCCGATGGGATCAAGTACTTACGAGGATGAAAACGTTGTATTCAGGCTCTATACGACGGATCGTGACTTGACAGTAGTCGTCAAAATTAAAACATACTCTTATTTTGCACTATTGTTCGGTGATTCCATGACATAAGTAAAAAAATAATCCTAATAAAATACTTATCCAATTCTATAAAATATAAAACATAATAATATTTTCTATTTGGTTTCAGGGAGATGTCTACACCATTGAGATAGCTGCTCACGACAACATAGACATGAGGGATCGCCACATGGTTGGCCATCAAACCCCGAGCATCGACGATATCGAAAATCATGCATTTCTGGGATATGCCACCGATCATCAAACATATTTGGTTGTGAAGTTTATGAGATTACTCAACACTAATGACAATGCGCAAGATACTGTTCTTCAACGAGCACAACCCTTCACCTTCTCCTATGCTACCCACAAAGGATCTCTATCGATAGCTAAGCACAGTGATCGGGAAATGAGAATGTTTTCAGGAAGGCTCTTAAACAATTAGATATTTTCCCCTGGGCCTTATACCAAAATCAATGAAGTAATCCATGCAATTGTTATGACAATTGTGTGGATAATCTTGGTTGACCTAGCCATTTGGACGAAGTACCTGTACGGATTTAAATACAGGATTCAGCTACATGCATTTTTTATGTTGGTGGTAGTGATTGCTACCTTCGTTGTGGCTTTCTCTCTTTTGCCTCCAATGAATATACTTATGAATCCTCTAGAACTGACTTTCAGTCGAGTAGAAATAACAGTACTTGCTTGGGCACTGACTCAAATTGTGCTGGGAGTCGTGAATAGGATGATTAGTGTCTCCGAGAACAATGTTCACCCCAACGTGAGTTATATCGTAAGACAAAGCCATAGGTTCTCAGGCTATATCTTGATTCTCATTGCCAAATGGAATGTAATTATGTGTTGGGTTCTTTTGAAAAACAATATTGCCCTTGGTATTGTGATAGCTTGCATTATTATCACGATTGGAATACACTTGTATTTTCGATACCACTTTATCTGGAATAAAATTACTGCTGGAAATATGGGTGTAGTAGTCACCGATATAGTGCTCGAATCGAACAACCATCATACCGGCCGAGTAGCAAATATGGGACCCAACGAAAGCGGTATCATGGAAGAGTTCTTCTTGTCAGCCACCCATAATTTAAATCTCCTCATTTTCAACAACTACATTTACCACCTCATCGACCTTAGCTTCCACCCAGGAGGGACGACTATCCTTCGTAATCTCAAGGTCCGAGAAGTTGATAGATATGTATATGGCATGGGGTCTCTAGAATTCCTAGAGTCTAATATAATTCCTGCGTTCGCTCATCCTAAAACATTACTAAAACTGCTTCCCGACCCCATCGGATAATTACCTATCAACCCAATGTACAAACTTCCTGACAATGATTACTCAATTAAAGAAACAGCTCAGGTCAACCTATAAAATACCTTGTACTATCTAGCGTCAGCAAACGAATTTATCCAGTATTCGCATGAGAAGTCTCTGGCTTTTCTCGGGCAGTACTTTGCCGTTGAAAGAAATGGTAAGACGAGACTCTATAGTTGTGTGAGCTGCCTGAGGAAATATAACCGGAAATACACTCGAGATATGGCCAAACGCCAAGGACTTCAGATTCTGGAGGAAGATGGGTCCGAATAAACCAATCCGAATTCTTCTCTCCAGACTTTGGTTGAGGATGAACATACTGATGGCATTTTAGAAACTCTTCCGCTTCTCGTTAAAAAAAGTACAAAGGATAATAGCTTTGCTAACGAATTTCGAATGCACCCGAGTTCACTGTTCAGAATTAAAGGCCTGTTGGGAAGAGGGTTGTGCTTGGACAAAATAAAGGATGGCCATATTGTGATAATAACTGGCGGATCTGGATTGTTTCCTTTCCTCGATCTGATTGATTTGCTGTTCAAGTTGGCAATTAGCCAACCTCAGAAAAGACTCGATAAACTGGTTTCAGGGTACAAAGGGCTTATCAAAGATAAAACGTTTAGTCTCTTCGGCTCCTTTGCAAAAGTCAGCGATCTCATCATTCCTACACAATTCAGCTATCTGAATCAAGAAGAGAGTTCGAGTAATTCTGTGCTGAAAATGTACCTTCGTTTCACCTAAGAGAAGCCTAATAAACTAGTATTTTCCCAGAGCAGTCTCCTTCGAAAAAACTAAAGGTTTGACAGTTAGTTGCTGAGCTAAAAACTTGGCTCACATTTAGACAATTTAGCGATGGTCTATATTTGTGGTCCGACTCGCATGTACAGTGAAGTCTACTCAGCGTTAAAAGAGCTTGCCATCTCAGATGATAAAATTATCCATCTTTGATTAGAATTGAATTGTTTAATAAAATTTTAAAAACTATTGAACAATTAAAAATTAAAAATTAAAAATTAAAAATATACATTTTTAAAATAAAAATACAGAAGAGGTTAAAGAGCATGAGGCTTCTAATAACTAATCCGGATATTGACAATATTATCAAAATAGGAAATCAACTGAATCATAATCTGCCCTTCGGAGTTTCCAGATGTGGCTGGAACGGGGTTAACATGTACACTTGGTTCCTCGAAAACCCTGCTTTTTCATGGAGCGTCATTAGGTTTTTCTCAGTTTAAGCAAGTATTGTTTTATAGCAGCCTTGCTTTTTATAATAGTCACTCACAAATTTCTCGGCGCTAACATATAAAAATAAAAATGTAAGATTTTTTAACAAAAATATTTTTTCTTGAAGTATAACATTACGTAATTCTGACTTATTCTGCTTTACCCTCGAGTGCATCGATCAGATAGACGTTATCGATGTGGCACACCTTCGAAAGTCCCCGAGTGAATTTCAGCTCTACCATCAGTTCGACAACTCCTAATATTTTGTCATTATTTGGATAGCGAATGATCAGAAAGGCGTCTTAATGAGGGCTTGATTGGATAGAAGATATTTTTGCCTGAAGCAGCACTTGTGGAATTCCGCAAGATGAAAGAAATTTCTCAATTGCACACTTCGCTTTTGTTGTATATATAAAATATTGTTCGAATGGTGTAAAAAAAGAATGAATAGTTTTTGAAAAAATACAATAATCATGGGATCGGAGCCATTAACAGGAGTGTATTGGAGATGGGACATTTACTTTCCTCGAATTTGAAAATATAATATTTTATAACTTAAAATGTATATATGTATATAATATTTTTTTTTCTTTATTTTTTGGGAAATATAATGTTGGAGAATGTCTTGATATCTATCTCTATAAAGATACAATCAATGATAAAAGATTCTATAAGAGCTATACATTTATAATGTTATTATTATTCTATTTTTAAGATAATACATAATGCATAAAAATGCATAAATTTATAAAATAAAAAATAAATAAAATAGTTTGTTTATCCACTTTTTAAAATCTAATCAGAATATGATTTGTTGCGAATTATGATATACTCACGAGTTCTTCGATTCGCTTTTTACACTCCGCATTTTCATTAAGCAACTAGACTCCCGTAAGTTCGCCTTTCAAAAGATGGGAAGGCGTTTTCTTGGCCAGGTCACCTGCAGGAGTTAAAGATGTCTTGCCATAAGTATGTATCTATTTGGAGACTAACCTCCTACGATATTCTTCCAGCTCTAGTCTTTGATAATGTTTGGCGACTTTGTGGACAACCGGCGTCAGGTCCCCTCTTTGTGGTGCTCATCATGGTCCTGCTCATGTCGTCGTAGATATTGTTGACAATATCCTTACCATTTTTGAACTTGTTAAAACTGGAGTCTCCCCCAAACCCTATCACACTATTCATTTCCTCGCCAAACATCCAACTTTTGAGAAACTCTTCTAATGCAGTCGTTGTATTTTAGTTACTCATTCCTTTTGTGTAGTCCTTTTTAAGGATGAACTCTTAAAACATGGAGTTTAGCAAGTGCAACACGTTGTCGGGTATTCGAAGCTAAGTTTTTCCTGATCCTCGTGGATATCTCGAATTCTCTATAATCAGAATGATACTTTGAGCGGAAAACCATCAGCATAGCTTCTTTATCGACACGAGTCACTGAATTTGTTAGTAATATTTAAAATGACTAAAATAATAAAAAATAAATATAAATGCAGGAGACAAGGTGTTTATGATATTCTTTGTATTTACAACTTTATGGTGTTAATGATATAAAGTAATATTTATCATATTTTTTAATAAATAGTTAATCAATATTATCAATAGCCCTTATCCTCATCAACACACATACCTTTGACGAAATG
>JAHDVE020001622.1:0-36666 GCA_022606495.2 Halesus radiatus | reverse complement strand
CCATTATTTCGAAGTGAGAAATATAAAAACCCGCTTCTCTAACTTGTGTTGAGTAATGGACGAATTGCTTGAAGCACTTTATTGAGCCGAACCGGATCATAAAATATTCTTGATTGTGTATGAACTTTTCATGCAATTATTGTCAAATTATACTTTGTTTGATATTGGCCATTTAGATTTTATTCCATTGCTAATTCCAATATTATTTTAATAATTTGAAAATCCGGTTTCGGATCGATACATATACGAAGGGTAGCATAGTTAAGATAGCTTTTTCAGCTAGTGAAGGGAATTCATCTCTAAGTGCAATCCAATAATCGTTTAGTGGCGCACAGTCAAATTTCTGCTTTATGAAGATGCGAAAGTTTACTCCAGTTGGAAAGTGTTCTGATAAAAATTTACTGATAATCTAACGATTTTTTTTGTTTTTTCGTAGGTATATCAATTAAGATTTTACTATAATCAGAAGGAAAAAAAACAGTTTAAAAAAAATCTAATTTCTAGGAAATTTATACCTACGACATATCGCTTGATGCAACTCCTACTTTGTAGTAATAAACTATTGCGATTGACACTTGGGAGAAGTATTTCAAGCATAAATAGCTCCTCAAATATTATCATGAATTTCAAGAGTGTTATTAATTGAAATCATTTAGAAAAAAAAAACTCCTAACCAATGCTACAAGGAAACTTTGTATTTCATAAAAAATCGTCCATCTTTCTCCAGGAGAAATCATGGAAATGAGTTGAGAATGCATCGCTGTAATTCAAAATTATGATGCTCTGTGTATGGTTCAAAATTTATGGTCAAACCCGTTGTCACGAATGAATTATTTAAATGAATGATTTGAAAATTTGATGGCCAAGAAATATCATAGACGATTTAATTAAATACTGCAAGTAGAACACACCTTGGCCTTTGGTTTAGTCCCTCCAGGAACATTTCCGTAGCGCTGCAGTATCTCAGTAGGCGGAAAAGTTGGCGATATGCATTGTTGTATGTGACTTTTAGCGTATTCCATTGGGATGTAGTGTAATCTACCAGAATCTATAAAATAAAAATAAACAACTGCCAATTAAATAAGTTCTGATTTCATAAAATTATCCTTTTTTAATTTAAAACAATGTCGTACCGGTTGAAATGTCATAAAATTCTTAATACTGTTAAAAAACTGAATTTTCTTCTATTTCTAAGTTAATTTTCCGCAATGAACAATATAAAAATATCGAAAAATGGTTAGTAAAAGTAGGTAATTTTGCAATTTGTACATTTTTGGATTATGACTGTAGTAACAATTACAGTAAATTATAAATATGAACCATATTATGTAAGGAATATTTAGGAGCATAATTTTTTTTTTTTTTTTTATTTCTTGTAAGTTACATTACAAGTAATTTACAAAATATTGTGAGGGGCCAGCTGGGGTCCAGACGGGGGTTACCACGTTGGAGAGGCAGTGTTGAAGACCCCCCAAATTGGCGCCAGTGTAAGGGGCCTTGACGACCAAAATCACATAAGAAAAAGGAATTTATGGTCACCGGGAGGCCAGCCGTTGGGCCGACCGACTCTCAGATCTCCTCGGATAACTCAATAGTGTAGAGTAGTGACTCCGACTCTCTGGATCGTGGATCGGCATTCCGTCTCATATCAGGCCAAGGAAAACAAGGGGCTCTCATACCATTCAAATGAAAGAGTCCAGTTCTCAAAACAGGGTTTATTGAGAGAGGGAACACATTATATTTACATCAGAACATACGATCGATTTAACCTAAAAACAGATCTTAACTATTGAATACTGAATCTCTCTCTCTCTTGGGAACTAAATCAGGCGTTCACGGGAGGCAAATAATTATATCACCACAGTTAATACGGGGTTAGATACAGTTTACATGGTCAATGACATCGAGATTCACGTTCTTTCATCGTAAATGCGTAATGCAGGGTGTAAGCGACCATTGTCGTTACAAGACTGTAAACATGTAGGTGCTGGTCAAGTCGTTATCGTATCCGTGATGTCTCGGGCGTCGGGCTCGCTCTGGATTTCCAAATATTGTTCCTTGCAAAAAGGGAAACAATGTCGACTTTTGTAGATTCTGCTGTGGTCGGGTATCCAAAGGTGAGAAGTCAAAGGCAGTTGTCCGATGGAGGTAAGCAGTGGTCAGAGTGAAACAAGGCGAGTGGTTCAGAAGTCAGAGCGGGCGGCTGGCGGGGAGGAGTACTTGTCAGGCTGGCGATCAAATGCTAACTGCCGCAAACTGGCGTTTGCAGGCTATTTATGCGGTCCACCAAGCGCGGACCGCCGGTGCCGTGTAGATGTCTAACAAGTCGGTCTCCCTCTCACCAACCGTACCGCTCCAACGCTTTTATTCAGTCATTTCAGTTTGAGCGGTCTGGAGCGAACAAGCTCGCCAGACCGCCTGTTACATATATTAACAGACAACGATAATTTAATAATAAGTGTGCAGCTTCAGATATTCCGGGAGGCGTTACGTCCGATACACAGGGGAACCCGCAAACTCACGCGGCTAGCATTTAGTAGGTCACCTGGAGTTTAACACTGGTTAATGACATAACTAGTTAGATTTCTATGTTCAGCAGTGTCTCGCAAGGACAAGGAGTTTACAGTGCCAAATGCAAGGTAAGCGTGATTACGCTTAACCACGCGCAGGCGGCAATTGCCAAAGGCAAGTCGCTTTGTCGTTTACACACGACCTATCGGTACCAATCCCGGTGTTTATATAGAGAGCCAAGCGGCGCCGATGAGGGGAGGAAGTTTTGTTTTGTTTGTTTGTTTTTGTAGCTTTATTTAGATGTAAGCAAATTTTCATACATCTAGTAATAAAAAACATATAAGATACATAATAAAATAAATAGAGTCATAAAATTATAACAGAAAGAATACAGTTAATAAAAAAAAAATAAATACAGTTAATAAAAAAAAAGAAATACAGTTACCCCAGTTCAAAAAAAAAAATAGGGTTTAAGAAATACAGTTAGTACAAATAGAAATACAAGTCATAAATTTTTCTTTATGTATATAGCACATGTTTTACGGAAAGTGCCAAGACTTGAGGCTTCCTTTATGGAATTTGGTAGGTTATTATAAAGTTTTTGCCTTTTATAAAACACGCTGTTCTGTGTACACGTAAGTTTTGTTTTGGGAAGCCTGAAGTCTCGGCAACTCCTCGTAGGATAATTGTGAATATTTTCATGATACATAATATTAGTTTGCAGATATTTAGGGACCATGTTATTTTTAAGCTTGTACATCATTGTTAATGTATTATATATTATATGTTGTTTAGTTGTCATCATATTTAAGTTTTGTAACATAATTTTAACTCTAGTAAATTATGTATTTTATTATTTTGGGCCTCGTTACATAAGAATATAACACTAGAACAATAATTTAAATGAGGAGTTACAATAGAATTGTATACAAGGTGCGTTGTCTTGAGATCCAGTTATTCCTAATTCTTTTTAGGAAGCCAACTTTTTTAGCAATTTTCTTAGATATGTATTCGAAGTGTTTGTCGAATTTTAATTTATCATCTAATATTATACCCAAATATTTAATACTGTTAACCCTTTCTATCTTTATGTTATCAATGGTTAGTATTGCATGTTCGATTCCACCTTGACTATCAATAATCAGAAATTTAGTTTTCATAACATTCAGTTTAAGTTTGTTTATGTTTAACCAAAGTGTTACATTATTTAAGTCATTTTGTATCTCTTAAATGGCGTCCTGTAATTTTTTTCTGGCTATATATAACAATGTATCATCAGCAAATAATTTAATGGCACAATGCTTTAAAACTTTAACAATATCATTTATATATATAATGAATAACAATGGACCTAGGACAGATCCCTGTGGAACGCCTTTACTAGTATGACGTGGATCTGATATTATACCACCATATTTGTTACTTGCGTTCTTTCTGATAGATAATCAGCAAACCAATTAATTTCTTTACCGTTAATTCCAATATTTCTTAATTTTTTATTAATCTATCTCTATCGATTGTTTCAAATGCCCTTTTTAAGTCTAAAAATACTGCAGTAATTTTACTGTTTTTATCTCTATAATTTTTCCATTCTTGTATTACATAGTTAATAGCGGTTTCACAAGAAAATTTATTTCTAAAACCCGATTGTTGTCGAACTAATATCTGCTTTATAATAATAATAATAATAATAACAAAGCATTTATATAGCGCAGTTTTGTGTTATTTCACTTCAAGTGCGCTTAACTCTAAATAAACTTAAACATGATTAAATAACTCCATTCAGTGGTATTCCTACAGTGCTACTTTTACATACTATTTATACATTCTTAACATATTACATACATTCTTGCTTATTCTTAATATTACTCCTACAGTACTCCTTAGGTGCATATTCATAAAAAAAAATTTACATTATATTATACAGTATACATATGGCTATACAACAATAATACATTCACAATATTACTACAAAAATAGTAACATTTTAAGACAGGAGTCGGGTTATGTTCAGCAATAACGGACTTCACATAATTTTTTTTTTTTTAGAAAATATATATACGGAGGAAACCGAAACCAAACAACTACCAGAGGCTCGAGGAAATGACTTTTTATAATAAATTGAAAAGAAATTAAAATTTATAGAGAGAAGGATTTTTTAAATAAGTTTGTTTTTAAAGCCCGTTTAAATTCAGTCAATTTATGGACATTAGTAAGAGCTGGGGGAAGTTTATTCCAAATGAGAGGGCCATTTACGCGAAAAGAGCGATCATAGTAAACGGCTCGATTTGACCTTGAATGTTCAATTAGACGATTAGTAGCATCTAGATCTGCTGACCTCAGAGTAAGCTGTCTATCACTTAAGTCCTGTCGGATATATAGGCTGGCGCCATTCCCTGCAATGCTTTGAAGGTCAGTAAGCAGATCTTGAACTCTATTCTTTCAGGGCATCGAAGCCAATGAAGCTGATCCCTTAGAAGTGGGGTTATATGACAATATTTAGATTCACCAAATATCATTCTCGCCGCAGCATTGAAGACGGACTGGATTCTATTGAATTGTTTTTGAGGGAGGCCAGCATATGCACTATTACAATAGTCCATACGTGAAACAACGAAGGAATTTATGAGTGATTTTGCTCCATCAGAGGGAAGACATCTCCTGATTGATTTTACCTGCCTAAGATGGAAAAAACCAGAACTTACAGCTTTTGTAATTTGCGATTCAAGAGAAAGACTATTGTCTATAGTGAAACGTAGGAATTTTATTTCTGTAGAAGGAATTATATCTGTATCCTGAATACGTATTGGATTGGAATCAAGGAGGCCTTGCCTTCCAGGGGAAGCTATCCAAATAAATTCTGTCTTTGCTGGATTAAGTTTGAGTTTATTGACAGACATCCAACTTGAAACCGTATTAATGAAACTAACTACCTCATTTTTTAGGACGTCTTTTTCATCCGGGGAAAAAAATTTAAAGATCAGACGATCGTCTGCATAGCCTTGTGATTCAAAGCCAGCTGAGTGAATGAGGTGTTCAAGACGATTAGTATAGAGAATGAAAAGAATGGGACCTAGGACAGACCCCTGGGGAACTCCAAATTCAATGGGAGTTTCAGGTGTACTGTTCAGGTGTACTGTTGCAATACGGAACAATCCATGCTGGTCTATACATAAATTACTGATAACTATTAAATATGATTATTATTATTTACCATGTTTGCAAATTATTTATAGCCAATTTGAGAAACCACCGCTTCCAGGATGTTTACACATAACTACGGGGATAGATAATGTAGTAAAAAACAGTGTTCTTTTGCTATGAAAAAATGCCTTCGAGGAAACTTGTATTAAAGTAACGATTCCTTTTTTTTTTATTTTTGGTAAATCTAATTTTTTAATATTATTATTAAGTTCTGCAAGTTTTCTTAGTTTTTATTATTGTAACAGCTGTTTCGGCGTTCAGTGACATTTTCAAACTGCGGTTAATCGACATTGCGACGACTTATTTACATGATTTTATTTAATCCCAACCAATTCTAATACTCCTAGAGGTGAAAAGATCTAATATTAATTGAAAACAACCATTTTCTTTCAAATTGGCATAGATCACATATCTAGGGATTACCTTTTCAGTGTTTTGTTCAGAACATTATTAAAGTACGTAGTTTATTACTCGTAAAGCCACTTAAACTGCTATAGGGTCGCAAAACCAAAAAATACCGGAGTGTAATTCCGAAAAGTTATAATTATCCCCGACAATGGCGCGATGGTATCTAGGAGGGGTTTTTTGGATTTGTTTAACCTCAAACAATGGGTGAACCGGCGGGGGGGCGGAAGTGCGGAACTCTCGTCGGGTTATTCCAGTAGAGGGTAGTTTAATTTGCTTAGCGGGGATGGCCACTGCGAGGCCGCTGAAAGGACGGCTGAGAGACTCGCTGAAATTATTATTTGAAGGCTGAATTTAAAGGTTTTATATTTTCACTTGTTTTGTTGATTTTTGAACTTTGTGCACGTTATGATGTTTAGATTTTCATTTAGTTTTCGTGAGTTAAATTTAAAGGTATTTAAGGAATTTAAAAATAATTTAACCCTTTATTATGTATGAATTTACAGGACACTTTAATCTAATAGCAAGTTATCAATGTACTGTGTACTTATACAAACACGCGAAATCTCTGTAAACAAAGAAACTTTGGGAAAAAACACCGAATGTACTTTTTGATTGAGAAGTTTTATTCTATAGAGATCTGTTGGTATGTACAGGTTCATTAATTATATTTAAAAATGTGAATTGGATTCAATTGTATAGTGCTAAAACTAAACATTTCCCGTTTATTTCTCTGGTTAATGCGACATATTATTGAATAAATGTGGATTACAGACACTGGACTAATGTCTTACAGCCCTAAATCACTGAAACAAGAGTTCATTTCATTATTTATTAATGAATTATAAAATACTTTGTAATCACTACTTTATTCATATATACATATAAACATGTTTCGATAGCGAAGCGAATGTACAGAATACAAAAAAATAATAGCTAACAAATCGAAAATAAAGTGTCTATAAATGAAACTATTTGCGTGTAAATTTTAAACATTTTAAAAATAAAACCGCCGCATCTAAACTCTATATTTCAAGACAAAATGATATGGTTAAGAGAAGGCATAAAAAGTAAGTACAAAAACAAAAATATTATTAAAAAATACTTTGTTCTTTGTTATCGAAATAAATTGAAGAGATAATAATTAAAAAAATTGCTTATTAATCATATTTAATTGACTTATTAACATGTTTAAAAATTATATTTAATTGACTTATTTACATTTATTTTATTATATTAATTATATTTAATTGACTTCTTTACATTTACTTTATTATGTTAATTATAATTTATGATTTATTAATTATGATGTTGCCCGGCTGACTGTGCAGTCAGCAACTATTTTCTGGTGGACTACTTGAAGCACTGCAGCGGTATTGTTCTTCACATAGATAGCGGTAATTCATTCCAAGGTTTATTGAAGAATCGCCATAACTACCTCCAATCAAGTAAATAGTATATTTGGCGTGTATTGTGCGCAAGAGAGTCAAGGTACCGCTACAGTTTATCAAACAGAAAGATAGAACCTTCGAATTTAATCCGATTGTATATTGGACACATTTGATGTAACTTATTTTTATTCGACAAACTTAGTATCATATACTGATAAAGGTAAGGCGAAATTTATGCTCGCATCTAGGGACATTATAGCAATATCGGACTAATGCATTTTGGACACTAGTATTCGCGGCGAGTTTACTACTGAATATTTCGCCAGATGGCAGGATATATTCAAGTTTATTCCCACCACGGATCGATGCGCTGTACGTACCAAGAAATATATTATCATGATAGAAATGCTTCCGGTGAAAAATATGAAAAACATAAAAAAACCAATTAATATTAGTCATTTTCTGTATCGCGCAAACAGCACGACTTTTTTCAATTTATTTCGTTGTAACCTATTTTGTTATTGAGTGCTGTAAAAATTAATCTACTAAGTAAATGCATAGAGCATTATAAGTATTATAGCATTATTTAAGAATCTTGTCTCAACCTAAATCGCTGTATTTTTTTTTGACTCAATACAGTCATTAAATAAAAATATTAATCGTAACATCAATTCTCAATCATAACTTTCCATTACATAGCACTATTCAGACACATGGGTACACATACACGCTCACACACACACACACTCACACACACACACACGCATACACACACACACATACACACACACACACATGCACTTATACACTACAAACTTTTTTTCATATTTATCTTTTTATCTTTACCATGTATCATTCCGTAGCATGGTACTAACCCCGCCCGGTAAAATGTATATAACCACTTACTAGATATTACATAGAGACATGTCATTGGTACCTATCCTTGTAGTAATTTTCTAAAACTTTGTAATTTGTACACCACTCATTTTATACATCAATTCATTCAGTACTTTTTACATACCTTATTACTAGTTACTTTAATGAGTATGATTAGATTTTTATAAAATAATGAATTATTGGAATTTTATAGAATAATGAATACTATAATATTATTAGATTTTTTTAATTAATGAATGTTGTAATATGATTAGATTTATGTAATATTATTGGATTTTTATAAAATAATTATTCTGTAATATTATTATATTTTTTTTAAGTATTAATACTTTAATATTATTGGATTTTTATAAAATAATAAGTTTTCTAATATTATTAGATTTTTGTAAAATAATTAATATTGTAACATTATTAGATTTTTATAAAAATGTGAATATTGTTGTATTTATTACTTTATCGAAAAACAAAGCTCGGGCTAAGCCGAAGCCGGTTGGTTTATTCAATAAAGCGGTGTTAAGAAAAAAAAAAAGAAATATTTAAATTATTTACATTTGTAAGTTGGGTATTCCAATGCCCGTTTTATTCATCCTTTTAATTCTGTTCAAGAAAGGATTACTAGGCTTTTTTATAGTTTGTTTTTATTTTTATTTAAATTAAAACTATTTTGGTAAAATAATTTATCATATCTCACATCGTAAAATATGAGTAAATTAAATTAGTTTGTTTAACAGACGTCATTGAGTATTTGGGAGAATGATCACGGTTTTACACATTTTGTATAATTCTGTTTGCAACTCCTGTTCCCCTAAAAAGCTCGTAAGAGTGCGCTTGTTTCGTTAAGGGTGCAATTATTTCAAAGATACTGCGGAAATTATTCCCATAAAAAATGCCATCGCACCCCATTGAACCAGACAGCCACACAACCACAGCCACACAATACGTGTTACCGCACCGGAGGCCATAGCTGACCTGAAACAAAGGAATCCAGACATTACTTCACGGCTTAAATAATTCTCAAAATATTATTTGTTTCTAAGGATGCACTGTTACTAGTACACACAGTCGGTGCAATGACAAAGTTAAGTTTTATAGTAATTACCCATTTCATGAATAGAAACGATAAATCAATACACATCTCTGTCCTTGCATACACTATTTGCTTTATCCGGGTTCATTTCGTACATTTATTTTATTTACGTGTACCTATAAAGAAATTTATTCATGTAACAAATGCACAATTACACTTTCAGCCGTTGCTCGTTACATACTGAACATTTTGATTCGAACAATATTCACGCGTAAAATAACAACATCCAGAGGCATTCGTTTATTTAAGAGATCTCTGAGACGAATGTATATTAAAACCTGATGTGAGGCGAATGTGAATGGAAGAAGAAACCGGGGACGACCGAGGAAGATAATAATAAAAATGTTAGGTCGTTAGTTTTCCGTCTGTTTTTTAAAGAAAATATTATTTTGCTTAATCTTTCAATATTTTGTTTTCCTCTGTTATACTGATGTTTGAGAAAACCTGGTTCAATATCAAAACAGGATAGTTTTAAACTTGGTAGTAAAACCGTTAAACTAATGTTGAATGGGCCATAGTGTATTTGCACCTCTATTGCAGGTTATCCCTGGTGCATGTTTACTTTAACCATGTTTACATTTGGCTTAATTTTACATAGGGTGTTAAGAGATGTACGTAACTTACTTTGAGCAGTGATTTCTGATCATCTTTCGAGTAAAAAATGGAAGTGAAAGTATGGTCTTCGGTGACAATTTTTTAATATATATTTTTTTTTATACAAGGTAGAAGAATTTTTTTCACATGTCGTCACTGATCACTCACCCAAGTAACCGTTCGACCCTACACCTTGACCCTTTCGTAAAATACCTAAATTTTTTAGGTGATTTATAATCCAATAATAATAATTGCATGATTTGTATAGCGCCGTTATTGTAAGAAAAATCACCTCAAGGGCGCTGTACAAATATTACTTCATATTTTTTATTTAATTATACACAAACAGATACAACAAAACATACTCACTGCAGCTGGCAGGTCGCTTCAGATGAACACAGTTTTATTAGAAAATTTAAACTTAGAGATGATATGATTTTTACACTAATTTTATAAATTTATTAGGATTAGAAAATTTTTCATAAAGACATCGCTCCGATGTAAAAATATTTTGTCCACCTATTACATAAATATAACAATAGATGCAACATGTAAGTAATTTATTAACTAATCACATCATAGGTGTAAATGACTACATTTATTAAGTTCCAAACGGAAACATTTGACTTTCTCCATTGAAATTAGAATGTGCTGATTTCATTATGATTCCATAAAGAATTATCTGACTACACGATTAGGACCAATTAGACTTATTTTATTTCACTTGACTTATTGAAATATGAGAAGGGAGACTTTCTTTACCATCTTTCAACATTAACTGAAAACCCAAAAATTTTGGGTTATTTCCCTATTGAACTAAGGTATCGATTTATTAGAAGATTAGTGGCACAAGAAGAATTGGTATTTATTTGAAATATATAATATACCCACGAATCGACACACTTTTTAAAAGTGATATAAAGTCATTAAGAGTATTAAAAAAAACTAGCATTAAAACCTAATTTATCATTATCCAGTAAAACCATTTAAAAAGAAATACACATATTTTTATGTGTTTATATAAAATAAATTAAAAAAACGTGATTAGGTTTAGGTTAGGTTACATTTTAACGGTATTCTTTTTATCATACTATTGATGACTTTATATCACTGTGCCGATTCATACATAGAATATTTATTCATTTATTGCTTTATACGTTTCCTCCGGTAATAACTAACTAACTAACCATCCCGCCGTTTTCCCGGAGTGGTAGGCAGAGCGGACGGACCGCCAAACAACGCGATTTTGGCATACACTTCTTGCTTTATTTACATTCATACAACGCCTCATACATTCTCTTCTGTTATTCCGACTTCTGACATGGCCCGACTCAAGTATTTGATTCACTTGATGGTGCCATGTCTTCCTCGGGCGTCCCCGGCTTCTTCTTCCATTCACATTCGCGTCATATATTCTCCTTACACTCCTCTCTTCGTTCATTCGCTCCACATGCCCAAACCATCTAAGCGTCCCTTTCTTAATCTTGCTCACCACGCTTACTATAATATGTTATAATATAATATATTAACACAATTACAAAAACTTACAAAAAAAAATTGACCTAATTTATAATCCATACATAAACCCATGTACAATGTAACCCTAGAACGGAGTACCCCAGTAAGGCCACATTTTTTGCGTCTTTTGTAAAACACTATGAAAAATAAATAAATAAATACGTGTATTGATTTGTCTGTTTACCAGTTGCAGTACTCCATTGTTTGCTGCTAGCTTTCTGACAATGTTTGATTTTTTTTCATTAACTCAACGCAGGAGACCCTAAAGAAAAAAATTAATTGGACCTGTCTCATCTTTGAGGATGCGGATGGTCTTTTTGAGGAGAGGGAGGAATAAACACGAAGAGACCTAAGTTGTAGGCGGGAGGAAACACAGATACCACAAATCTACCTACGCAATTATTGTTTGCAGCCATTGTTTTAATACTAATACTTAACTAGCCAACTACGAACGTATATTCGTTACCAATTACGTATATACATGTTTTTTACAAAGCCTCGGAAAAGTAATCACAATCCAATCCAATCGTCACGAATACAGAATTTGTAATTTATTTTTCCCTGACGATTAGCATGGTAAAAGTATTTTTTCACACCAAGTCACAATTTGTCAAAAAAAACGGATTAAAAACCCTGAAAAAGATAACTGTCCCTTGCTATATGCTATACATAAACATAATGTTGATCAATATTCCTTCACACATTCAGGGAGGCGAATATATTGATCCTGAATTTACATGTTATTCGTTTCCGATTCAGATATCACAAAGAATTTAATTCTTTTTTTGTTTTTGCTGTAAATTTATTTTACCTTTTTTGTTTCCATACAAAATTTTTCGGCCTCTTTCTGTTTTTTACTAGATTTTTTGTTTTTTCTCTACCCTGTCGGCACCCTGTTAAATTTGCATTTGGGAAGTTACCGCGTGTTACCAGCTTGTGCAAGTGTTAATATTTAGGTAAATCAGAGAAATAGAATAATCTAGGCGGTGTTTTCGGTACTAAATAATCTACTCTCAATAAATTATATAATTTTGGCCAAAATATAAATCTTAACAATGCTTGATTCTCTTTAATTATCCTTTAGGATATTTTTTTTCATTAATACTTTTCCCGAAAGATAGTACCCACTAAAGTAATTCTTCCGAATTTTCGAATCATCATCAGGTTTGCAATTATTGAAAACCAATCATTCTTTTGATATAAATAAAGGTTTAAGAAAATTATATGAAAATACAACCGGTTTACAATTAGACAAATTTGAAATTTTAGAAATCAGTGAAGTGTTAATAGTCAATTAAACATGATGATTCTCATTTTTTTGAATAGCTACTATCGAATTTGTTTTCATATGAATATTAATAATAAAAATAATTTGCTATTAAATGTTTTACGATAATTTTGAATTAATTACTTACCTGTATTGGACAATGTTTGTTTTACGTTTATAATTTGTCTGTTTTTCATTTGTCTGTTCATCAAAATATTATTATTTACTATTCTGTATATTCCTGATAAGAAAAGCTTCGCTTTTGAAACATGTTGATATGTGATTATTAATAAAGTGGTGAATATGTGGTAATTTTTAATTCATTTATTTAATAGTGTCTACTATTTGATCGATTTAGTATTGTTTAAAAATAATGACTTCTTTATATAAAGTAGATACCTAAATCTCAATCTAGGTAGCAGAAATATTAACTAACTAACTAACCATCACGCCGTTTCCCCGCAGGGGTAGGCAGAGATAACGGACCGCCAAACAACTCGATCTTGGCATACACTTCTTGCTTCTTTCACATTCATACGAAGTGTCATTCATTATCTTCTGTTGTTCCGACTTCTGACATGGCTCGACTCAAGTATTTGATTCACTTGATCGTGGCATGTTTTCTTCGGATGTCCCGGCTTCTTATTACATTCAAATTCGCGTCATATACTCTCCTTACACTCCTTTCTTCGTTCATGCACACGCCCGAACCATCTAAGCGTCCCTTTCTTAATCTTTCTCATTACGCTTATATCAGCCTTGCATTCTTTACAATTCTCAAAATCAAACCGGTCCGGTCGAAAATAAATAAGTGGAAAAAATTTACAAAGGTTTTTTAATTTAAAAAAATCATTTTAAAGTGGAAATCCATCATGAATTGACAGTTTAAAAATTATGAGTAATTATAACTATAGTTATTAAATATTAATTCGAGGTTAAATATGAAAATTAAAGATTGTTCATCTAGTTCATATTGTACCTATGACAAAACCCTTTTTCAACATCCAGCGAAATCTCCCATCTAGAGCGACCTTGCATATTTATGAAGGTCCCGAAAAACACATTTCCGAACAACAATTGAATCAGTTTATTCAGATTCCTGAAAGAAACGAGATATCCTTAGGGTAAAAGTACTCCAAATATATTTGCTCTCGTTTATAATACAAATCTTCTCTCAAACAAAAAACATTACTTCCAAGCAAAACTTTCTGTACTTAAAAAATAACCCCAAGATGCGGGAATCTATGAATAGATTTCCCTAAAGGATGTTTTTGTACCGGATTTAAGTTATGTAAAAGGTACAATTGAAAAGTTTATCGGAATTACTTTCTTTAAAAAGGTTCGCTTTACAAAAAAATACCATAATAATTTTTATCCTTGAATATCTTCTAAAGCAACCTTCCAACTTTAGTTTTACGGTTTTTTTAATTAAATTTAGCTGATATGAATAATTTTCCAAAAAAAAAGTTTTTTTAAAAAAATATTTGTTAGTATTGAACTCTTTTAAATTCGATTAAGGGGAATGGCTGCGCGGCCTGTTTCATAAAAAAACTGAATTTTGGATTTAAGGTCAAAATTCTCACCCAAACCGAATGATTTTTTATATTTTTTTATCAAAGGGTATAGCAACTATCTAGTACGGATTAGAAGTATTTTATTTATAATTGTTTTAAATTATGCAACATAGGCCATTGAAGAAATATTTCTTTCACCATTTTAGGGACAACTTTGGCAATTATTTGGGGGTTAATGGTGATAAAAAAAACCCCTTCTACGATGAAAATATAATGAAATATAAAATTAAAAATTGTTAAAATCAGCATTATGACGGACTTTAATTTGGAACACAAAATTGCCGTACATAATTTAAAACATTGACCCGAAAACAAGTTTTTTTAACACTTCCTTTACGGTGCCAAATTATAACGCGATCTACGGTGCGGGACTCCGAGTTTCCCCATACAAATTCCTGGCAATATTGCTTTTAAACCAAAAATAATAATACAATATGTCAACACTTATTAATTATGGTTGATTATACTGCAAAATACATCTTAGGGTTATAAATAATATTAAATATTAATACGTTAGGAGCAATAATGTTGGTTCAGGTAACCGAGTGTCTGGCACCGTAAAGGGACAGTTGTAGATGTAAAAAAAATGTATTTTATTGTATATAATCATGTTTACATTTTTTTTATATGAATACCGCACAAGAGTCACAAACTGCTCCCAACCGTCTGGAGCCAGTGAGACTATGGCATTCCCAATTGGGGAATGTTGTGAGGCTGAAGGTATTGGGAAGGGGAAGGAGAAGGGGGAGAGGAAGGTGGGGAAAAGGGTAAATACCTCGCTATTTAGATCTGGTCACCAAACACGGCTAAAAGCTATTTCAAGCAACGTTTCAATTCTGAATGGTGGTCTTTCACCAGGGCGATACTGAAAGTATCTTCCACTCTGGAACGTGCGCAAATATACTGTATATTATTTTTTAATGAATTAATTGTGAAACAACACAAATTAATTAAATAAAAATTACTTAACAAATATAACAAATTAAACAAAACTACTAAGCTCGTAAATAATTTCCGAAGTTGCCTTTAAAATCATGAAAAATTGATTTCCTTAATGGCCTATATTTCATAATTTAAAACATAAAAAAATAAAATACTTCTAATCCGCTTTAGATATTTACTATACCTTTAATTTAAAAAAAGACCATTCAGTTTCGGTGGGTATTTTCACCTCAAATCCAAACATAAGTTTTGTGTGAAACAGGTCGCGCAGCCGTTCCTCTTAAATAAAATAAACTTTTCATCTTTATTCGACTTTTATGTTTCAACTTGTGACGGCTATTTTCAGATTGGTTCAATTAATGCTTAAACTATGGTTTGTATATAATTTTGGGTGTCAGGGGTAACAAACCATGATTTTACTTATATTTATCAGTATTGCTATAGGGATGATCTTACAAAACTTTTGCACTTATTCAGAATATTAGTTTGTACATTAATCTGGTTTCAAAAATCGAAAAAGTTGAATAAAGTTCAAGCGTCCTTTTTTTTTACAGTAACTCCACACAGGAGACCAAGGAGGAAATAATTTCCCTCAAAGCCTATATCATCTTTGGGGATGCTGTGTGGAGGATCTTTTAGAGGATAGGAAGGAGTGAACTTGGGTCTTGAAGAGACCCATGTTATAGGATGGAGGAAACACAGAGGCCGGCAGATCATTCCACAGCCGAGCTGTTGAACACAAGAACGAGTCGTAGAAGCGACCCGTTCTCATGTGACAAATGTCAACCGTGTGCAAATGTTGGGCGCGCGTTTGGCGTGTTTCCCGACTATGCACCGGTGCTGAAGGGATCAATGACGCTAGTTCCTCGGAGCATCTTCCATTAAAATACCGGTAGAACAAGGACAACATTCCCACCCAACGTCTGTGCTCCAAATATTGCAACCCATTTGTTAAGATGAATGATTTGTTTAATCATTACAATGGAAATCCACCAAGCATTAACGTTTGCAAAAATATAAATGTTTTATATCCGTTTGTTTTTTACGTGACCGGATTCACTCATCGTTACAAGATAATTACGTTATAAACAAAAGGAGCCTGTCTTTCAAGAGAAGAAAATTAAAAATAACATAATATTTTCTAACATAATTATGACAATTAAATTAGACAGTTCTGTTTTCATTGTGTCATTTTTATTTGAATCTGACACTTTTCAATCTTTCACTTCAAGTAATATAATATTTTTAGGGGAACATACAACCCTCCGAATTCAGTATTTCCATTTACATATTACGAACTTCCCTTGAAAACATAAAGCTTTTGTACACTTTAAAAAAAATGTGTTAAAATTTCTTCAAAGGATTGTTATTCATCTTTTGGTATCATCTATACTAGTATATATAAGAATCAATGTAATTTTGTAAGTTTGTTTGTCCTCGATGTTCTCAAAAATCACTGGATCGGTTTCGCTGAAAATAGTACAGTCTGTTTTTATTAGTGCCGGGAAGATTTCGAAATTTGAATAAAATCCAATATATAAAACTGTTGCTATTAGGTTTTAAAATTAGTAAGAAAAACATTGAACCCGCCATGTTTTATTTAGGTTAGCCCATAGATATAACAATCTGGTTAGCCACAGACTGCATATTCAGAAGAAGTAGGTTTTTTTGAGAAGAATATTTTCAAAATGGAAGACACGGGTAGGTACTTACTGACGAACTTTATGATTTAGATATGTTTTGAAAAAAAAATGTAATGAAATAAAATATTCAAATGAATGTGTTTTTATTTGGATTTATTTACTGTCGGTGTCAAATCAATTATGGCACCCTAATGACAAGCAAGAATTTACAACTTAATAACTTAGAGTGGAAGATACTTTCAGTATCACCCTGGTGAAATACCACCATTCAGAATTGAATTGTTGCTTGAAATGGCTTTTAGCCGTGTTTGGTGACCAGATCTGAATAGCCAGGTATTTCCCCACCTTCCTCTTCCCCTTCTCCTTCTCCTCCCCTATACCTTCAGCCTCACAAAATTTCCCAATTGGGGATGCCATAGTCTCACTGGCTCCAGACGGTTGGGAACAGTTAAGACTCTTGTGGGGTATTCATGTAAAAAAAAAAAAAAACTTTATTCGAAAAAAAAATCCCTAGCAAGGCCGGGTACACATCAGCTAGTTATTAATAAATGAATTAAAAATTGCTACAATGACACTACAAAGTGAATACCAATGTTGTGTAAAAATTATAGAATAATAATAGTATAGAATTAAATATATATTAAGTTCTACAAATTAAACGTGAACACAATAAATAATCAAAGAAAGTTTTCTATTCGAGGTAATAGTAAGTATCTATAGATCAGCCAGCCCAGAACTTGAATTAGAAAAAAATGGAGTACTAAAGGACCATATTCATTGTTTAACGGGAAAGGGATTTTTTTTCTGTACGAAACTGTTTAATGTTTTCGGAATAATATATTATAAGACAAATTTAAAACATACCCACGCTATAATTATCGAAAGGTATATTACAGAACCAAAGTTTTTTGTAAAGGATTTCAAAAGTAAGTCTGGTAAAAATAATGTTATGTTCTTTCTTTGAGAAATAAGATAGCATGTTTTAAAGTGTAAACCTTATCAGAAACTTTCTCGGATTTCCTTATTGAATGAGATGAGAATTTTTACTTTTACTCCACGCGTGCGGCGTAATTTGTAATAAAAATGCTTCCAGCGAAATCCGCAGAACATAAAATAGGCTAGAGAGCTCCCAAAATTATTTTCTAAAAACAGACGTTTTTTTATAAAACATCACAGCTTGTAATTAGATAATTGGGTTTCTTTTAAGGGCGAGGGGGACGTGGGAGAGTTATTATTTATTAATTCAAAATAATTATAGTATTATTACGCAATACGATAAACATAATGTTTTTAAATAGAAAAATATTTGTGTTATATTTTATAAATTTACATATTTCTGGTTATAAATATAACCAGAAATATTACTTTTTCTGACCGTCCCATTGTAAGTTTTACAAAATATTTAAAATACAAATATGATTTTTTAAGTGGAGAAAAGTATTTTTAATCCTTCATCGTTGTGTTTTTGTAAATAAACATAACCAAAGATTAGTAATCCGCGTTACAAAAAAAAAAACATAAAGTTACCTAATGTTCGTGAAAAAATTAAACTACACACTGCTCTTTTTTTAAATTTATCAAATCGACAAGTTACAGAAAAACCTTCACGCCATTTTTTAAGGATATTCTACTTTTTAAATGTTTTTGTAAAACATGCGTAGAACGGTCAGAAATGTGTAATATTTCTGATTATATTTTGATCAATGCTAACCCCATGCAAATTAAAAAAAAACGTAATAAATATTGTATCTTTAAAAACACCATGTTTATCGTATTGCACAATAATACTATCATTATTTTGAATAAATAAATAATAACTCTCCGACGTCCCTCTCCCGTTAAAGAACATACTGGGTGGATGGTGATCAAACCCAACCTGCATTATTACGAGAGAGATATATCTATAAGTACAATGTATCTGATATATCTATAATTACCTCCCCAAAGGAAAAAAAGATAATAATATGACTACATTGAGCAATACCAATCAAATAAAAAAATAAAAACTCATTATCCACTCTGTGGTTTTAATAGTATTGATCATATAGCACGTTTTTAATACTGAAGCTTTTTTCTTGATTAGTTTATCTTTAAATCGCGTTATAAATGTCAATTTTATGAAGCAGTCAATAGCGGATATGTTGTCGCTATAACTGTTGTTAATAGCGTGGACTCCGATAACATTATAACACGTGAGAACTCTTCTGGATATACTACCGATGTGATATTTAAAAAAAAAACATTTAAAATTATAACTGTTTTGAAACACGAAAACTCATATATTTTAACATATTTAAAAATACAGAGAATTGTAAAGTTAATAATATTGTTAAATATAAGATTATAGATATAGAGAGAGATCCCTATATACACATTATAAATAAACTCATAATATATAGTTAATGCATGAGAATTATTACTAGAATACTAAATTGTGATTTGCAGTAATGGGTCTCCAACTAACTACGCAACGCGCCATTTCGCCGCACGGATAGGCAGAGAGGACGGACCGCCAAACAAATCGATCTTGACATACACTTCTTGCATCATTCATATTCACACATTGTTTCATAATAGTCTTCTGTTATTCTGAATTCTGACATGGCCCGACTCAAGTATTTGATTCACTCGATCGTGCCATGTGTATCAGCTTCCCATTACGTCCCCGACTTCTTATTTTATTCAATTTCGGGTCATATATTCTCCATACACTCCTTTCTTCTTTCATTCGCTCTATATGCCCAAACCATCCGAACGTTATTTTTTTAATCTTACTCATTACGCTTACATCAGCCCTGCATTTTTTGTGAATCTCACCTTTTTTCGAACTATCATACATAGTTTTAGCACACATTCGCTTAAGAGATGTCATTTCAGCAGCATACTACTGCAGCGTCCACTTTGATCCTTCCTCTGCCAGTTTGACGCCTCACACGTTGGTAGAACTTTGAGAGGATGGACAGGATAATAGCAATGCAACGATTAGCGTACAACAAACGTAATACAACTTTATTTCAGTAATATTTTAGGACCTATATACCCTTATACATACATACTTGTATATTTATTTTTAATAATCATTTTATTTGTTTTATTTTTATTTATTTACTTATTTTATTTCTTTATTCTGTTTATTTATTTGAAACACACACATCAATAAACAATAAAATTTTAGAAAATAACATTAAATTTTTAAAAAATTAAACGTAGTTCTACAAATTATAGGCAAACACAATTCATAACTGCCAGTGAGTGAGTGAATCGATCAATTTTCTTCCAAATAGATTTTTCTTCCTCTAGGACTCTGTTTGGTGGTTTAGATGCATAATTTAAAAAGCTATAATATTTTTCATTTTGAAGTGGAATTCCATTTCCAACACCTCCAGTCATTTGGCGTGCTATGGCGTCACCGGGAGAAAATACCGCTGGGAAAACAATTCTAGGTAAAAAGATTCAAATTTGTGGAACTCTTCCTTTTGGGAAACATTATTGTAAGAGAATTCAAATTGATTCTAAAATCGATTGGGATGGAATTGGTTTTCCCGGTGTAAATGTTGTCTTGGGAGAGTTCCCAGCAATATGCAGGGAAACAAAACTAAATGGTAGGTTAAACACGAAGCGGCTGTAAACGGCTTACGGAATCAAGGTGACTGATATTATAAATTTTCCTCTAAGAGTTTTTTTAATAAATTCACTTTTGTTGGTTTCGTTGTATTTTTACAATCGCCTACATAATGTATTAAAATCGACACCTAATTTAATATTCGATGACTTCATAAAAAATAAATAAAAAATGAGTGGCCTAACTTCTTTTTTTTTTTTACATGAATACCTCACAAGACTCTCAACTGCTCCCAACCGTCTGGAGCCAGTGAGACTATGGCATCCCCAATTGAGAAATGTTGTGAGGCTGAAGGTATTGGGAAGGGAACGAGAAGGGGAAGAGGAAGGTGGGGAAATACCCGGACTATTCAGATCTGGTCACCAAACACGGCTAAAAGCCATTTCAAGCAACGTTTCAATTCTGAATGGCGGTCTTTCACCAGGGCGATACTGAGAGTATCCTCCACTCTGATGTAGGATTATTTCAAATATGCTTGTTTTGGTATTTTTAAATATAAAAAGTTCTACCAATTCTTGATTTTAATAAACGAGTTTGTCTGGAAAAATATAAATGCTATGTTTTGAAACACAAACACAGGAGATTATGAAATATGAGAAATCTATAGAAACCATGCATCTTCTTCCTTTTGTCCTACTCGGGTCGGGGACCCATCGCATCGACAAGGCGCCTCCATGCGACCATGTTCTGTGCTACGTTTACGGCATCCGTCCACAATAGATCCAGGCTCTCCCTGCATAGCCTCTGGAGTTGCTTCTCCTGTCTGTCTTTGGGACGGCCCATTGGACGTCTAAGTCCTAGACAAAAATAAAAATAAAACACGACTTGCAACATATTGAAGTGAATATCAGATGTGTTTTGTATATTTGCCGTTGTTGAATTATTTAGTATTGTACTTCACGATGTTAATGCTGAGTTTGTTTGTGAAACAAATTAAATGTTTAGTTGTTGTATTTCGTGAAAACTATATATTCTAACAATTATTTTTATAAACAATAATTAGTAGCCTGAAACACTCATCCAAATTGAAAAAAACCTTTCCGTGCAAAGATAAATGTCGCTGACAGGACTCGAACCTGCACCCTTCTGATGTCCGGTCAGATGCTCTACTGTTGAGCTACGTCGGCTTATCGCAAACCCGCCAAGTTAATCAACATATACTAGTGTTTCATTCAACAATTACTGTTTTTATTATATTTTCACTTGTAAACAACCAACTTTATTAGTATGAGAAAGGCTTGTAACGGCTAAATCCCTCAAATAGATGGCGTCGAGACAAATTATGTCTACATTTTATTATGAAAATTGCTTTGACTTGTCAAATCTTTATTAATTATTAAATTCAGTGTTCTAGGCCTTAAGACAAAGATTAGCATAGCGCAAAGGGTAACAATTATTTTTATAAACAATAATTGGTTAGCCTGAAACACTCATCCAAATTGAAAAAAAAAAAATAATTATTGTTTATAAAAATAATTGTTACCCTTTGCGCTATGCACAAAAATCTTGTCTTAAGTTCTTAAGAACTTTAGTTTATCAATTAACTATATATTCTATTTATGTACCTACTTTGATGTGTTTTGCACCTGTGTCATTGTTGTAATTTGAAATTTATATCAAAATATGCAAAAGCCCATATAGGGCGTATACATTATAATAAATAAATAAAATACTTTATTCAAAATTCATGTCTGAAGGAATGTTAGTAAATATTATTAAGTTTTTTTTACATTAACTACACAGGAGGCCCTGGGGAAAATAATTTCCCGCTGGGTATATCCCATCTTTCGGGGTCCTTTGTGTAGGTTTTTTTAAAAGAAAATGAAGGAGAGGACAATTTAGAAGGAAAACGTATGAGGGGTGGGTAAACATATGAGGGTCAGTGTGTCCAAGAGTGATGGACGTATTAATCCATCTCTCCCAGTGCAGCGTAAGTCAATGGGTTGACAGTCCGGCAGGAGAGCTCAAAGAGTCTCCCTATACGGGGCTCTCCCTATCCGGTCGGCCACGCAGTTGGTCGGTAAACGCATCCACCCCCAAGAACTGGACGAACCTCACTCCATCAACCCGGGCACCCCTACTTAGTCACCAAACGTAGCGAATCACTTGGGGTGACCTATGGCAGAGGTGTTGGTAATTCAATAAATGGTTTCCGGAGTGGTGGGACCCATACCCGCCTCCCAAATTCGACAATATTATTTCAATGATATGTTCCTTCCGACAACCCTTAAGCGATCAGTGGCTGAGTTGGGATCGCGTCTGGGTCCCACCCAGGTATCGCTAGTTCAATTCCTCAGCTGGCTAAGTCCTTCATCACGACACACGTAATATATTCCGCTTACTGTGATGGTAGTAGGAGATTTTCAAATACTGTCAGGTTTTTGTAACCCGGGATGTTTGTTTTTCCTAAAAAAAAACTAAAAAAACATTTTTTTTGTTACTCATAAATTTATTTAATTATCAAGGTCTCAATAAGACGGTTATTTACCATTTTTTATTCATCAAAAGTAAAAAGCAAAATAAATACAGAAGAGGTGAATTGGTACACTATACATAAAAGTGTATTAAAAGTTTTTTTTATATGATTAGGAGTACATAATTGGAAAAGGTTAATAAGAAAACAAAACCAAGCAGAAATACATACTCGTAACTGTCATTGGAACAGCTTTAAGGCTGTGACATTCGTCAAGAGGTAGTCGATAAACTATCTGCAAGTGACGTTAAAAATGTCAACGGTAGCACCGTTAATAGGAACGGCTGCGCTGCCTGTTTCATACATAACTTAATTTTGGATTTACCCATCCAAACCGAATGATATATATATTTTTAATTAAAGCTTTAGTAAATATCTAGTACGTGAGAGAAGTATTTTTATTTATTTTTGCTTTAAATTAAGAAGTATAGGTTATGGAAAAAATATATTTTTCATCATTTTAGAGGCAACACAGAAAATTATTAGCGGGATTATCGTTTTTTTTGTTTTTTTTTTTTTAAATTATTTAATTTGCTATATAAACATGATTACGTAAATAAAAATTAAAAAACGAAACATTTAAAAAATATACGGCAAATTTGCATTCCAGCGTAAATCGGTCGTTTTTAATTTAATTTAAAGTGCGCCATAATAAGTATTTTATTTTTTAAATTATAATGTCACATCACCAAGTTACCGCTTCATGTGAAAATACTTATGTTGATATATTTTCCTTTTTTTTATTTTACATTTCATTATGCTGGTAAAACTTTTTTTTAAATCAGCCCCCAAATAAGTGTTAGAGGTGCCTCTAAAATCGTGAAATATCAATTCCTTTAATGGCCTATATTTAATAATGTAAAACAAAAATAAATAAATTACTTATAATCCGTACTAGATAATTTATTATACTTTTTCATGAAAAAAAATCATTTGGTTTAGGTGAGTATTTTGGAGCATAAAATAGTACATGAGATCTTCCACGACTATATAATAGTTTTAAGGAACTTTATGACATCTCGCACAACTTATAAAACATTCTTCACCGCTTACGTATTCATAGCTAGTTTGTATCCGATGCACATGACTAACCCGACAAGATAACGCAAAATGAATGCATGATATGATTCATTTTCATCGTTACATCACACATCACTCACCAAATTATTATATATTTATTTAAATTTAATATATTAGTTTAATAGATCATAAATATACATTGGTTATATGTATTTTAATATAAACATAGTACATGAAGAACACAAAAATATTCATTAATTGTTTTTGTGTTTAATTCGTAGCACTCGATTTTATTTTTTTGTTTAAATTTAATGTAAACCAAATTTAATTATGTTATTATTAAGTTCTGCAAGTATTTAGTTGTAATTATTGTGACAGCTGTTTCGGCGTTCAAGCCCATTTTCAAACTGCGGTTAATCCACATTGCGACGACTTATTGATATGATTTTATTTACTCCCACCGAAATCTGTTTAAAATAATTATTCGTTATCGCTAACCGATTTAGTTATAAAATAATTAAAATTCGCTATTCCGTGAGGTTTTTACATTTATAATGTGGTTTCCCCGTATTTAAAATATAATGTTTTCTTAACTGATTTATTTAAATGTAATATATTATTTTGGTTCCGTGAACATATTATGAAATGGTGAATTAAAAATATATAAATAATACAAAAAATTGACTCGTCTCCTTACCCAACTTCAGCTTCACAACATACCCAAATTGGGAATGCTTTAGTCTCACTGGCTCCAGACGGTTGGGAGTAATTGGAACTCTTGCGTGGTATCACATAAAAAAAAACAATAAAAGTTGACGATTATGACATCTAAATATCACTTTAGATATTTTGTCACTTCCTTCATTTCAGCATATTTTCTTATCTTTTATATTGTCCAATATATTGGCGGGTATCTATTGAAAGATCTCCACCGTTCTATATAGTAATGAGTTTTGCGATTTTGTTTTCTTTCGGAAGGGAAGTCTAATTTGAATTCATCTTCTTGTAGAGTGGTATGTCTGTGTTGTTGTTTATATTTTTTTCTCAAGAATTCAGAATTTTGATGAAAAACCATTTAATTACAAAAATTAGTTTAAAAGATAATACGTTTAGATCTCTTTATATTTAAAATTATCCCTTAAAATTATTTTCATGGCGTTGTTTGAACAAAGATACAACTCATTTAGACGGCCGAGTGTACAAACTTGTCTGGTTTTCCACCCAGGCGTCGTGGATTCAATTTCTCTTTTGACTAAAAATACTTTCTGCTTATAATGATGATAGTAGAAGCTTTTCAAATATGGTCTGGTTAAGCTAACATAAGAATGTTTTTTCTTTAAATAATACAATTATATCAATACGATTAAATAGTTATTGTACCTGGCACACAAGCGAACTGTAGAGGCCTGCTGATCCCAATCTACGAAGCGGTCTGGAGGGGAGGGGGTGCGACCTATCGTTCCCTTTTGCAACGACGACGATTTCTGCATCATTTTGCCTTTTGCACAAAAATCCTTTTTGTGCAGAAACTCCTGCGGCTGTACAAATCCGTTTACACAATACACACTTTTGTGCAAACTCGGATTCTGCTCTGCGTGCCTTGTCCGTGGTCATTCGATGGTCTGGTTCCGTGAGTGTTGGTCGTCCGGGGGATGGTCCAAGAGTCAGCGGGGGGTCGAAGAAGAAGAAGGCAGGTCGGTTTCAAGTAGAGCGAGGTAGAGCGGTCGGTGGAGCAGACGTGATATCGGTTCGATCGTCGCTGGATGACTGCCGATTTTTTCGTTTTCGGCCTGTATACAAATACCAACTAGGCGCTACGCCGGGCGGCCTAGTTGGCATCTCACGACGCTATCGACACAAAAATCTACATCGAGTAGCGCCGTGAGATTTACTCGAGATCACCGTCTCCCTCCCACCGCGTCATCTCGCTCTGTCATCTTTATTCAGTCAAAGTTAGAGTGGTCTGAGGGAACATACTCATCCCCAGACCACCCGACATATACAAAAATATCGGGAATCGGGCCTGTGTGCTAACAGTGAAGCAACATTTATTTTCCACTCGACCCGATTCCCTTACAAGTTACAAGTATTCTTATGAGCTAAACATACAACATAAAAATAGGCGGCAAGCGTCCGATACAGTTATTAAGCAGCATTGAAAACAATTTATATAAAATATTTCCACAGCCGGTAGACAAAAGCCCGCTTAATTTAGCGCGACCCCTAGGAAAGTAGATAATCTTCGGTTAATTTTCAATACACCTACATAACTCTTTGAATGAAAATATTCGTTATGCAAAATGATTGGCTTGTTAATGAACGGAGGTAGACTAACGAAGCTTGTCGAATTGAAAAACGTCCTATACGAGATGAATTAAATCCATTCGAGCTTGGAAAAGCGGAATTCAGACAATGGTTCAGTATATCACGAGTTATGACTAAAGACCTCATTGATCGATTAACTTCATTTTTAGTATTAAAAAATACACGCTGACTACCAATGTTTATTAAAGTGGATGTATTTATTATTATTGTAATATAGTAGTGATCGTTGATTACATGCTCGGGATATCGATATAAGATCGTCATTAGTTAAGCCTATCGATTCGATATTGTTAAGTTATCGATTTGAGCTACCCCCAACAAATAAGTATGTAAAAATGACGCAAAATCCAAGAATATCTAAACACAAACTGTTATCTAGGTACAGCCAAATCATTTTAAAGAGCGCACGTATGAATGTATTTGTGCACACCGATGTTGGTTCAAACTGATTAAAAACACCCGCCCCCAGTTGCTTTCTTCATCGCAGTATTCCGACAATATAGTACACTACTATACAAACAAGAATCTCCTAAACATGATTCTTGTATATGCCATGTGTATACATTTTTCACTTATTTTTCACATAAATCCTATTTCTCTGTACAAAAATGAATCTCTGTCTGTCTGTCCTCGACTTTCTCAATAATTACTTCACCGGTTTCGCTAAAGTAAACATAGCACAGTTTGTTCTTATTGGTGCCGAAAAGGTTTAGAGAGTATTTTAAATCCTTTTTGTAAAACTGTTGATATAACGTTTAAGAATTAGTATGAAAAACATCGAACCCGCCATGTTGTAATGAGGTTAACCCATAGATATACCACTCTGATTAGTCACAGATTACATATTCAAAATAAGGTTTCTTTGGGTAGAATATCTTCAAAATGGAAAACACGAGTAGGTTCCTACTTAAGAACTTTATTATTTAGATGTATTTTGAAAAAATAAATGTTTTTAATGAAATGAAATTTTCAGATGAATGTTTATTTATTTAGAGAAAGTAATAATCGCCGCAAGGCATTACTTTCGCTGTCAAATCAATTATGGCATCAAAATGAAAAGCAAGAATTCGCATCTTCATTATTTTATTATTAAAAAATAATAATAATGATGAATAAATAAAGTTAATGGTATTTTCCTTCTTTGAATAAATTTATTCCAGCTCATTCTGTTATGAAATATTTCTGTGACTCCATATACTCGTACTCGTACAATGTAAACAAATAATAACTCACCGTAAGTTTAACTAATTTCACTCCATTCGTAGAACAAATGAAAGCCGACAGGAATGATGAATGGATATTCCGATTAATATAGAAATAATATCTTGATTATCTTTTTTTTAAGGAGCTTTTGATAAAAGTCGGTGTTATTTAACACGGGGGTGGAACTGATAGCCGGGGGTGGAGTTACAGGAATGAGTTATAACGGGATTAACATATTTATGAATTTGCGACTGGAAAGGGTGGAACGGGCCGAAGACCGTGGAATTATAATTGGCTGATGGATCACATTATACGTTCCAAACATGAAATGAAAATTGAAAAAATTATTTACATGCTAAACAAATATGGTAAATATTGAAAATATCGAAATGAGATTATGATCCAATTATTTTTTTAATTTGATTAACATTTATTATATTTAAAGAGTTAATAACGACAAAAAAAATTAAAAATGATGAGCTTTCAAAGTGAATTTGTTTAAACGATAGCTAAAAATACCCGTGATGTCACGAGAAACAATTCACAATTCGAACGGCAGTCCCGCGTACTGCCGCGCCAGTCATTTTACGTGACGTCACATGTTTATTGGTCGGCCGGCGATATTCTCAGAAAATATCAACATTTTTACAGCTTATATCTTTGATAGTACTCGGTATTTTCCAAAAATTTATAGAGTCGTGTCTTCAGCATGCTCTAATCAATATGATACATTTTTACAGCTTGTCTCTTTGATAGTACTCGGTATTTTCCAAAAATTCATAGAGTCGTGTTTTCAGCATGTCAGACAGGACACAGCGAGTTAGGGCACCGGTCACTGGCTTTAATATTTAGGTTCAATGCAAAAATAACAAGATAAAATGTAATTAGCGGGCGGCCACGTGCCCAAGGCACGCCACTCGCATCTGACGACTCTGCATCTGGGATCGTAATTGCGGCTAGCGGCCGCTTGCTTAGCGGGGCCCACGCTGTAATGGCCGTCAGAAACTATGTCCCGTACGCCTGTTTCGCCGGTCAAAAACAACGATGGCCGGCCGGAAACGTGTCGCTATTGGTCCGTAGCATGAAGTTTAGTAATCAGCGGCTAGAAAACATTCTACAAACGACTAGATTATTTTATTTTGTTGTAGCTGATCTTGTTACATATATCTTGATAATAGAATAAATGACATAAACAAATGTACAAGCTCGAAACATACAGATACAATAGAAATACGTAACATTGTTTTATAGGAGAGAAATATACCTACATCAGATATCTGCAAAGGTTAGGGGCGGCTACCAGAACAGAGTTGGTATCTATGATAAATGGTTTTCCAAATAGCCTTTTAAAAATAAGATCTCAGAACATCATTTCGTGATTTGTCCGTTAAATACTATGCAATTAAATGATATAATCAAATACCTACATATTTAAAACAAACAAGGGAGTATACACCAACACATTTAATAAAACTTAATATCTTGATCTGAATAAATTCAAAAGGAACAGATTTTTTTCAAAACTTAATTACACCAAATCAAACATAAAAACATTTTCACTAAATATAAATCATTCATTTTAATTTTTGTCTATTTTACAATGTTTTTATTATTCTTATACAAACATAATTGTATAACCATTAGACAATAATACTATATCAAAAATACTTCAACACCTCAGTACAGGTTCTCCTGGTAAAGCCTCCACAATAAACTAATATATATTTATAATTTACACTTCATACACATCATTGTATATAATACTTGCTTATTTTATAAAAATTGTCTGTAAATAAACAGAAATGAATACATAAATAAATGTATTTTAATATAATTATAATTCACATAAATTTTCGTTAATCACAGCCGATAACTTTGATTTGCTATGACTCTGCGGTAACGGTAAAGTGATATAAAATCATGAAAAAATATGAGACAAAAAACTTCGTTAAGTAGGTTAGGTTAAATTAGATTTTTAGGCGAGTTTTTTTCATACTTTGACTTTATATCAATTTTCAAGAGTTTGCCTATTTATCACTGTGCTAATTATCATGGAACCGACTCTGCTTTCTTCTTCACCACGGCTTAATATTTGCAATGCGTTCTAACCCCGATGAAGTTTGAATCAAAATAATTCGCACCGGGTTGTTAACTAAATTATTCTGTAAGCAGTTTAATTGTATAGTATTCATTATTATTTATTTATTATTTGAGTTTTTAATCCAGCAGGACTGGGTGGGTAGTGCAAACCCAGTCTGCCATATCACATGAAATATATACCATATAAAAAGAGAAATGAATACAGTAAAATAAATTAAAATAATTTAAAAAAATTAAAATAATAAAAATAAAAAAAAGGTAAGATAATAATATAAAAACATGAGAAAATGTGAAAAAAAAATTACGAAAAGATAATAACATCAAAATAAAATGAAAAACTTAGATGATAGTAACACAGAATATATTAAATAAACTTAATTTAATAGATCGTCCTCAGGGTGGCAGTCGCATCATCTGCATCCATCGCTCATTCAGTGGAGAGCTGAGCCAAGCGGATGCAGCCACGACAATGGCGTTGGTTGACTTCCGTGTCCTGCCCCAGGAGCTGGCTAGTCGGTGGCGAAGTAAGGCGGGGAATGAGTGGACCCTCCCTTGAGTGAACATCGTAGAGGCACTGCAGAAGCTTGGAAGTTGCGGAAGTTGCCTGTATGCGTTGTTGTAGCACACCCTCAGCTTGTCCCATTGCGCTGCTGAGTATTGCGACCACAGCTCAGATGTGTATAGGGCAGTACAGTATGTCTTAAAAAGCAGTTTCCTGACATCGTCGCTACAGTGGTAGAACCGCCTTGAGAGCATTCCGGCCCGTATATTGATGGCTCTTCTTTGTCGTTCCATATCTTCCATGGGTATATTACTATACTTACATAATAGAAGAAAACCTGAAACAAAAGTGCAATTAATAAATCCAGCCTCAGAACTATTTCATTTCTTTCTAAACAGAACAAAACCATTATCCGAATGCAAAAAAGTTCATCCCGCAATTTATTACACCATCACCCATCATGCCTCACAATAATATTTCCATTCTGACCCAAAAACAATCTGTAAAAAATATCTCGCGAATTCAGTGGTTGCAGTTTTATATTTTCAATTTATTCTCCCTAACGGCCCAATTTCCCGCACGGCCCATTGAATTTGAACCACCGGAACGGAATGTTACCAGCGGCAAGGGGAGGGGAAAGAGATGGGGACGACGTTAGTTAGTTTGTTCTAGCCAAGAGCAGCCGCGGGAAGCGTATTTACAGACCGTAGTTGAGCGCGCTGCAGGTTGTTAGCCGTATCGCGTAACTGCCGGCGAAACGAGTATTTAACTTGCGTTAACTATTTCTGCTTTAGTTTCTCGGGGTTTTTGAGGAACCAATAGATAAGTTGATAATACAACCTTAACTTGAAATTAAATAAGCACACAAATGAATCATTCTCTTTAAATTATTTTTTTAATTTTCATTTTTTTTATTGTATAATATTAATTACATACAATGCGAACTTTTACAAATAAATTGTCAGCAGGAGTTTAGTTAAACAATATTACAATAATAAACAACAATCATCATACAAGTGTAGCGCAGTAATAGAACAAGATGGGTACATTAATCGTTTGCAAATTTTTAAAATCTTTTTGTAATGTACACAAGTTGCAAAAAGATTTAAAAAATATATGAATATAGCATAACAGTTTTGTTATAGAGATAATAGACTCTAATTACATAATATCGATTCAAATAATATTATAAAAATATCAAAATATCTGTAAGTATTAAACAAATAGAAAAAATTTAAAAAAAAAAACAGTATTACATTCGTATATTTTCGTTGAATGCGTGAATGAATCACTTTGTAGTTTGATATTATAATATATGAATTGAGTCCACTAGCGCAATAATGGTCTAACCTCAAATCAACACAATATACATAAAATAATGTCATCGAACACTTGACGTTTTTTCACCTATGATAATAGCGACATTATTTTTGTAATGGTTCGTGGCAAAACTTGTTTTTTTGTAGATGTATTTAGAATAGTCTTTTGGAAGTTTTTAAAAAATCATGTTTTTAATGATTATACTACTATTTCCCTGCCATGCATCCTCGTCACTATTAAATTAAATTTACGGACGTGGAACACAAGACAAACTGTAACATTTTTCTGTAAACACTTAAACAACCATCAGTCTCATTCATTAATCTATGGGATGCATCATCTGGGCAACAAGTTTGGAGATAATGTTGATGTTAGCCCAGATAGGTGTATAATAAAATTAATTTCAAAGGCACAGTAAAAAGGGCACAATTTTTTACTAGTTTAAATATGAATTTAAGTTTTATTCCCTAATGTCACACACAGGTGTATATTATGTGAATAAGTAGATTTATCAAACGTTTGGATTATATCACTTTGGTATAACGAGGTTGCCTCGAGATGATAAATGATTGAATTAAGTATGCGATTTGGATCACCGTTCTCTTATCTTTATTTCTAAGAAGGATTTATAATGATTGAGTGAGGAACATTGCAAACTTTTACAAATTCTAAACAGGTAAAATAAATCACCACCATTTCTCCGTAGGGGTAGGCAGAGAGGACGGATCGCCAAACAACTCGAGCTTGATATACGCTTCTCGCTTCATTCATATTTATACATCGCTTCATACATTCTCTTCTCCTATTCTGAATTCTCACATTGCCCGACTCATTCACTTGATCGTGCCATGTCTTCTTCTTCCATTGACATTCCCGTCATATGTTCTCCTTACACTCCTTTCATTCACTCTACATGCCCAAACTATCTAGGCGTCCCCTTTTCAATCTCATTACGCTTATATCAGCCTTGCATTATTTGAAAATCTCAACATTTTTCACACGATTATACATAGTTTTACCACACATCCGCCTCAGAGATCTCATGTCTACTACAATAAACTGCATGCATCATATACCGCATTTTATTACTATTTCTATTTTTTTTAAAGGAAAGAAAGCATTTTCAAGTTACACATAACCTAACAATGTATTAAAATCTCCTAAACCATTGGAAGATTTTGCTTTTGTCCTGATGAAGGACTAACCGATCCGAAGAATTGAACTCATCCACTTATGGGATCCAGATGCGTACTATAAAGGAAGATCTAGTCGACTATTAATTTTCGCCCATATTAAAGCTTTGGCATTTGCAAAGCAGCACATGCAAATAGATCAACATATTAGATGTCCATACAAAGTGCGTGATTAAATTTGATTCTTACATAGCACCATAATTTTTTTTAATGTGCTTTTCAGTCCTTAGGATTTTTAGAGATGTCCTAAGGTCACCTCAAAGCTGAAGGGTAAATAACTACATATCTTACGAATGAGCTTTAAAATTGTTAAGAACCAGCCTTACAAATTGAAATTGATGTTTTGAATATACGCTGTACGTAGACAGACAATGAATTATTAAACGGTTTTCATTTCAAGTACTGAATTTCGCACTCTACGCGACCTTCAAATTATTCCGCTGTAGAACTCAGCTATTGAATATTCTCACCTTACAAGATTACGTTTTAAAACAATATTGTGTCTTCAAACATTGAGATAATAATACCATAACAATATATGTTATATTTTTATAGTGTAAAACAATTTAAAATTAATTCCTTTTTTAATATGTCGATATCATCCACAACAAAAATACCCTTTTACACAAAATCAAACCGTGCACAGTTATAATAAAAAAAAGTATACGTTGAAACGAGATCATGAAGATGTTTATACGGGAGTGCGAACAAATCATTTATGAAAAATCAGTTAAAAGTTATATAGCATATCCAAGAAGACACATAATACAATGAAAAGAAAAGAAAGATGAAAGAAAATGAGAGATTTGAAGCAAGCTAAGAGTAGAAAACAAAATCGTAGAAGAGAATGAGCTTTATGTTTAAGCAGTAGTGGAAGATTTTCACTTGCAGCTTACAACTTACTTTTAATATTTCTCCCACCGACAATCTAAAATAACAAATCCGTTTGATACTTATGTACCTTTGTAACACGCTCCTACCTACGAAATAACGTAATCCTCTTTTAGAGAATCCTCTTTTGAAAGAATGTACTCGTTTTGCCGGCTGTTACATCAAACAGCTAACACGATGTTATTTTTAAAATTGATGTTGATTTTTGATAAACTTATTGATTATTCGTCTCCTTCAGATATTTTTTGTCCTGATCTGATATGTATGTATCAATAAAATACATCATTTAATAAGTACCATAAATCCAGGAAAACTTAGCTTAAGGAATTATCAGAAAATAACAGACTTTTAATCGAGATAGAAGTTACTGAAAATACTCTACCAAACCTTGAAGCTGAAATACATATATTTTTTATAATTATGTCTCATGTATTTCCTTAACTAAGTAACTTTATTTTCATATTTTATATATATATATATATTTTTTTTATTATTTTATTATTATTATTTAATTAATTAACTAACTAACTGACTATCATGACGTTTCTCCGCAGGGGCAGGCAGAGAGGACGGACCGCCAAATAACTCGGTTTTGGCGCAAAGTCCTTGTTTCATTCCCATCCATACATCGTCTCATTGGCCCGAATTAAGTATTTGTTTCACTTGATGGTGCCATATCTTCCTCGGGCATCCCAAGCTTCTTCTTCCCTTCACATTCGCGTCATATAATCCTTACATTTTTTAACGATCATTTGTTCCATATGCCCAAATCATCCAAGCGTCCCTTAAATCAGCCTTGCATTCTTATATTAATCTGAATATTTTCGACATGACCGTACATAGTTTTACAACACATTCGCTTTCAAAATTATACAGAAAATAATAAAAAAATACTTTTTTAAATTTAATTTCAGTAGTATGGAATAAGGAACTCCAGCCCAATTTTTTTTTCAAACTTAAATACCCGTATATTTCTTTTTTTATCTGAAGTGAGTTTTCGAAGTTTAATAATTTTCAAAGTTTCAATTTTTCAAAGTCCGCCTAAACGCTTTAAATCTATGACCGGTCGGTTTTGATAAATTTTGAGGTTAGAATGTCAAATGTTAAAAGGGGGATGAGCTTTACCGTACATAATTTTATATTATATTGATAGTAAACCATATCTAAACATATGTAATAAAATTATGAACCTTTTTGAAAACTTTGGGTAAAATAATATAATAGTATTAAGCATTAACAGTATCAAAATATTCATGTTGATAATTGGTTCGCTCATGAATACTCTAATTTATTTCAGTAATAATAGTATTTTTTATATTGAACAACAATTATAGAGCTAAAGTCACCCGAATTAAGTTTTAAAAAAGGCATATCTAAAATATAACACAAAAGAGAAAAATAAAAATGTCCACAAAAACAGAATGCGCACGTGACGCCAGATGTTTCAAATGCAATGGTACCAACATAAAACGATGTTTGATGAGATGATTTTTTATTCACTTTTAAATAACGGTTTATAAATTCTACGTATAATTATATATGATAAAAGCTATGTATTCAGAATCGGCATTTGCTATCTATATGAATGTATATTTTTAAAGCCATCATATTTTGCATTTCGTTATTGCACTAACCTCCACAGATTAATTAGATGAAATAAAGAGCTATAATTATTATTATTGGTTTTACGTAGGCGCTAGAGTTCGCACTTGAGCACGGTTTGTAAGTCCGCCTCCGCCTAGCCCGGCGCCCGGTTCGGCGTGTAAATTAGATTTTCGGCCGTTATAAAACGGGCTATAAATTAGACTTAACAACGCATAACAGTCGAGTGCGAATGCAGTGGAATCGGAATTTGTTCCGACTGCCGCGTGTAAAGTCGGCACTACAAGTGTCGTTCATAATATGCAACGAAATGGGCTTTGTTTTGCGGTGCGGTTTTTCCTAAATTACTCGTGGAATAGTGTTTGACTGGCATGTTAAAAATGGGAACGAACCGATCATAATCTGAATTAAACAAGCGATGTTTTAACTGGAGGAATTATGTTCGTACACGATCGCTATAGAAGGTTTTTAAAGCAGTAATTTCCATTAGTTACTATCGATATTGGGAGTATCGTCCCTCGTAAAACATTTATTTTATATATTAGTACCGCACAAGAGACCCAACTGCTCCCAACCGATTGGAGGAATGATGTGAGGCTGAAGGTTGTAGTAAGGGGATATTTTTTTTACGGTAACTCACACAGGAGACCCTGAAGGAAATAATTTCCCACAAGGCCTATATCATCTTTGGCGATGCTGTGTGGAGGGTCTTTTGGAGGATAGGAAGGAGTGAACTTGGGTCTTGAAGAGACCCATGTTGTAGGATGGAGGAAACACAGAGGCCGGCAGATCATTCCACAGCCGAGCTGTTGAACACAGGAACGGTTCTCATGTGACGAATGGATATGGGGAAGGGGAAGGTTGGGAAGTACTTGGCTATTCAGATCTGGTCACCAAACACGGCTATAGCCATTTCAAGCAACGTTTCGATTCTGAATTGATAAACATCATTGAATAAACATACAGAAGTAAAATGACATTTTATAACTTTTATCGTAGGTGCAAATAACGACTAAAAAAATGAAAAGCTTTCAGGCAAATCATTTTAAAGAGCGCACGCTTCAGTGTATTTGTTCACACCGATAGTGATTCAAATTGATTGGAACTAGTTTGGAATACCCGCCCGCAATGCCATTTTACCACGCAGTAGTCCTACGATACAGTACATCACAATACAGTACAATCAAGCAAAATCTCTTAACATTTTTATTTATTTTTTATTATTTATTAAGTTAAAAGAAATATGTAATTATTTAACTTTGTTAACTAACTACATACGAGTACATCCATATTATTCTTAACCTATTTTAATACTCATTTTATATGTCGTGTTACTTAATATTATATTATACTATTTATATACCTTAGATATTATTCCTCTC
>JAHDVE020001621.1:0-85341 GCA_022606495.2 Halesus radiatus | reverse complement strand
GATTCATTTTGAAAAATTTGATCGTATGGCATTTACTAATGTTTAAAAGAAGTTTGTTAAGTTCACACCAGTCTTCTAATTTATTTAAATTTAATTGAATGTAAAAACAGTCTTCACTAGTTTTTATTAGTTTGAAAAGTTTTAGATCGTCGGCGAAGAGCAGCACAATAACATTTTTATCAAATGCAGTTATATTATTATTAATAAACAGTAAAAAAAGTATTGGGCCTAAATGTGAACCTTGCGGTACACCACTTGTTGCTACGAATTTATATGACAGGTTAGAATTGAATGTTACTTGAAGAATTCTGTTGGTAAGTTAGATTCTTATCCACTCTAATAAATTGCTCTCTATACCTAGTTTGCAAAATTTATTAAGAAGGATTCTATGGTTTTCTTTTTCAAATGCTTTTACAAAGTCTGTATATATTGAATCGACTTGGGTTTTTTTCTCCAAGTGCACTAGATATAAATTGTTCATATAGAAGAATTATATTCGACTTGACTACGAACTAAGGAAGAGTATATTAATTTTAGTGTTGAAATATTCATGAAGTCTCTCGCATTTCGAAGAATGAAGCCGAGCACTTTTAAACGTTTATTAGTTACAAAATTAATAAGAGTATGAAAATTAATTTTCGAATCGAAAACAATGCTAAGATCGTTAATTTCGTTGACAGGCGAGAGAGAAATATTGTTGATTTTATATTGAAAATTGAGAGGATGATTCATTTTGAAAAATTTGATCGTATGGCATTTACTAATGTTTAAAAGAAGTTTGTTAAGTTCACACCAGTCTTCTACTTTATTTAAATTTAATTGAATGTAAAAACAGTCTTCACTAGTTTTTATTAGTTTGAAAAGTTTTAGATCGTCGGCGAAGAGCAGCACAATAACATTTTTATCAAATGCAGTTATATTATTATTAATAAACAGTAAAAAAAGTATTGGGCCTAAATGTGAACCTTGCGGTACCCCACTTGTTGCCACGAATTTATATGACAGGTTAGAATTGAATGTTACTTGAAGAATTCTGTTGGTAAGGTAGCTTTTTATCCACTCTAATAAATTACTCTCTATACCTAGTTTGCAAAGTTTATTAGGTAGGATTTTGTGGTTTACTTTGTCAAATGCTTTAACAAAGTCTGTATATATTGAATCGACTTGGGTTTTTTCTTCAAGCGCTCTAGATATAAATTGTTCATATAGAGAGAGATTTGTTAAAGTAGATCTGCCCGGCATAAAACCGTGTTGATTAGGTCAATGATGTTATTAATGTACACAGATATTCTATCAAGTAAAAGTTTTTCAAACACTTTGGCGCTCTCGCAGCAGCCGGCAGCTTTTTATAAGCGCTCCAGTTTATCTGGGAAATATTGCTTAGTTCTTAATTTTTCCGGTGTTAAAATAGCGTAAAATAACCGTAATAATTTATAGGTTACAATTATAAAAATCATTTAATTTTAGTGTGGCCGTTTCGGGCTTAAATCAAGTTTATAATAAAAAAATCAAATAAAAACCCAAACATTTTAAGTTCAAATCTGTCATTTTGTTCTAAATTAACCCAAAAGCATCGGTCATCGGTCGCCACATGTGCTTGTTTAAAGACCTTTGCGTGTTAAAAGCCTAGGGAAGTGTCCAAAGTGAATGTTTGATTTACAATGTTATTCTTTAAACTATGGTGATTGTAAACAATATCGTTTACGACCGGGCTGCACGACGCAAACTTAATAGTGAATGTGTTATTTTGGACCATTTAATAGCTGCAAAAAGATATCGTTGTATAACCTTGAACGTTGTATCACAATCGCAACCCGTAAAATTAAATTTCGTGGCTGCCGAGAAAGGCGCAATAGGAAAAGACATTTGACGAGAAGATCTTCTGCTGTCACGGCGACCTGAGTTCTGACCTCCAGTCTACAGAGCAGATCCGGTGCATCATGCGGCCCACGGACGTGCCCGACCAATCTGCTCTGCGACCTGCTGTGGTCCGACCCCGACAAGGACACCACCGGCTGGGGCGAGAAATGGACAATACGCTGGTGTGCTCTTTCCAGATCCTGAAGCCGGCCGACAAGCGCTACCCGTCAGGCCGCCCAGGGGCGTCACCAACAAAGACAAAGAAGATTGGATATGGATATGGATCAGTTCCCCCGGCCCCCGTCCTCACCGCCGCCCAACTTCACATGACTCCTATCATTTTTATTAGCGTTTTGAAATATATCGTAAGGAATAAATACAGTTAGCATTTTTTTTTCTCTCAATTTAACATGTATGAAAACTTAGATCAAGCCGTATTTAGTTTTGATAATTTAATTGCATCTCTTTATATGGTCTATAAATAATGTGTAATGATAGCCTGTCCAAAAAAAAAAAAATAGATGTAATATAGGAATAATGTAAGAATAGGAAGTAAGATTTGTACAGCGCCCTTGAGGTGATTTTTCACAAAAACGGCGCTATGAAAATCATCCGATTATTATTATTATTATTTGGGGATTATGGAGAGCATACAAATTGGTCGGTAATTAGTGACATCACGAATATCGCCCTTTTTGAATACAAGTGTCGAGTAACTTTTTTCCATGGATCTGGGAAGCAGCCAGTGTTAAGTGCTGCTTCCCAGAACCCGCTTTTTTCTTTACGTCAAGTGTTTTTATTTTACGTATAACATCAGAGACGTTTAAGTGCAGAGGAGGAATGTGGACAGATTCCTTGGGATGAAAAGGAGGAATTTCATCGTTAGGGATGTCGTTTTCATAAACACTTTTGAAGAAATCGGCAAACAATTTGCCAATTTCTTTAGTATCACTGCTACTTTTTCCCTCGGAATGCATGGATGTTGGTAGGCTTGGTTTATTTTTTCTTAGTGTATATGTGTTTGAAAAAGTCTTTAATATCAGATAGAATAGACTTTTCTGTATTAACTATGTATGTGTAATATAATTTTTTGGAAAGTGTTTTACAGTCAGCTCTATATTTATGATTTTTTTATAATCTGGGATGGAGTTGCTGTCCTTATAGTTTTTATGCCAGATTTTTTCATTTTTATTTTATTGTTTTAATTCGTGTTTAAACCATTTGGGGAACATTGATAATATGATTTGAGTTGAGGGTACACATTTATCGACACCCATGTTGATGATGGAGTTAAATGATTCGCGGTTAAGGTTATTTTATTAACAGTGGATAATCTGCTTTGTAAAAGTTATATGAATGTGTCGGAACAGAATTGGAGTGTGTGTGAAGGTCATAATTCGTGATGGTTATGTTTAAAGGAGGATGGTGAGAATCGATGGGGAAAAGAGGATCAATGGATTTATATATTTTTACTGAAGTATCGATATTAAATGCCAGGTCTAATAATTGGTGATTAGAATTCAATACATTAATAATTTGTTTAAGACCTAAAAAGTTTGACATATTGATTATTTCACGAGCATTCGCAGAGATAGTAGAAATATTAGTTGAGCTGCTTTGGGAGAGCCAGTCTATGTTTGGAATATTGTAGTGGCCGATTAGCAGCAGTCTGGCTTCAGGATATTAGAGTTTAAGTGCTTCGACGTCTTCAGTGTGGTTTTCATATATTTGCTTAGCTGATCCAGGTGGAATGTATACACATCCAAGAATAATTTTACCTAGATTCGTCTTGATTTGAACAAACAGCTGTTAGATGTTTTTGTGAGTGCATTTCATTCTAGACGAAGTTATTAATTTGGAGACAGGTATTAAAACTCCACCACCTCTTGATTTGGTGATTTCTATCATAGCGGTAGGTGTTGTGGGAAATGAAGCCTAATTTCACTGTGTTAATTGACGGATCCAACCAAGTTTCAGTTAGGAAATATATATGAGAGGGATGGATTGGAATCGATGCTCTTAGCTCATTTAGTTTGGTGCGACAGCCTCTGATATTCTGATAGTATCCATTGGTGGGTTTTAGTTTTGTGTACTTACTATTACAGGTTTATTGTTTTTGTATTTAATTGTAAGCTCTGGTTCTCCGTCTCGAATTCTTTGTTCTGGGATTATTCTTAGGTTGGTGAGATAGTTTCTGTGTGCTGGATTTCGTTCTGAATATTTTTTTATACCAGGGTACTCAGTTATGCTGTTATTTTTTTTTCCACCAAAATTTCCACCTCATCGAGCGCGAATTTTACAACCATTTTGTGCGTTTAATGAATTAATAATTATCTATTTGATCAATTTTCACCATCTACCAAAGAATATCATTTTCAGATAGAGGGGAAATTTTTACATTCCTTCAGGCATATCAGATACACTTGTAATGGTTAGGCTATATAGTTTTTAGTTATAAAATTATTAAAACAATAGTGTTGTAACTCTGGGGAAGCCGGGCACTAACTATTGGTCCAACACATGGTTCTAGGAACATTCACCGCGAGGAACATTTACCGACCAAAATTCACCGCGGAAAATTCCCCGCCCACAATTTACCGCCTACAATAGACCGCGCATAATGATGAAAGTTCACCGCACGCAATAGAAAAAAAACTGAATAAGGACAGTGGTGCTAAGGACTGTTTGTATTACATTCATAGTAACAAATTAATCAATAATAATTGTAACTTAACCTAACGGGACACAAATAATGACATAAGATAATTTTCCCCGCGGTGGACCTCCCTCCGTGAATTGTGGGTAGTGAATATTCCCCGCGGTGAATGTTCCGCGGATATTCTGACATATAATATACTTTGTATAGTTCCCGCAACTCTGTGTAGGTAGGTACTAGGTCTGATATGATCCGCCCGCACTTCACTCTATTTACTCCCTTCCCCTCCCATCTCCCTGCCATCAAATACTCCGCCTACCCCCGCCGGCAGTTCATGATTGATGATCATTGGGTTTTCAGGCGGTGACCATTATTGGACATACGGATATAGCTGCTTGTATTAATGGACGTTGAAATCATTTTATATCCCTTTAGCGTCTTTTGTTTGGCAGAATGTAGAGCCAATGTTTTGAAATATCGGGAACAAAAACTCGACGGCCAATGAGTATGACAAGGGATATTATTATAATGGCTTATTTTTTGGATTTATTTTGCACGCATTATGCGATATCATTGAATTGAATAAATCCAGTTAAGTATAGACTAATACGAAAAATAGATCCATAAAAAACGGTACCTACGTGCATCATATACAATGTAAGTAAAAATGATTTAAAAAATAAAATAGTTCCACAATTAAATCGTCAATTAATAGAGGGAGACATCGGTACTCCTCGGGCTCCCGACTTTTTCTACCATTCACTTCCGCATCTTTATATTTTCCTTACACTCGTTTCTTCGTTTTTCCGCATTGCATGCGTCAACCATCCTAGCATCTCTTTCTTAATCTTATTAATTATTTTTAAGAAATACAATACACAATTAAAATTGTCAACTTTTTTGCTTAACCCTACAATGGAAGCGTTCTTCCTTAGCCAATTAAATAGAAGCGAGAAGTATATTTTACTCCCATTTTAATATTGGCGTTTTCTCCTATCTTTGATAAAATTTTGCGTCGTTTAGGGTAATAAATATTGCGATCACTCAAAATAAACGTATTTATTGCTCAAATTTATCAAAAATGCCCATAATTCACTGGTTTATTGTAACTGTGAAGTGATCATTAAATTTCTCAAATAACCCAATGATCAACAATTTAAACTTTGCTACGAAAGAAAGGTGCAACCTGGTACTATGAAGACAGACGCATTGCTGAGGAAAGAGCTCAAGGAAAACATATCTTGAAGAAGGCTAGCGCGATCGGTCGGAACTTCCTTGAAAAACTAGTTTAAAGTTGGACAGAATAAATTTTACTCCTCGCTTCCATTCTTAGGTTAAGAAAATTAAACTATGAAAGATTATTTCTAATTTTGAAACTGTCAATTCATGGTGGAATCACATATTAATGTGATTTTTATTTTATTAGAAAACCTTTGTGATTATTAGTGGTTTTTGATTTATGGTTTTGGTGTTAATGGTTTTTTTAAAATATGCTTTACTTTTATATATATGTAAACAAGTGAAAGATAGTTATAGAGGTTTTTTAACCAAAAAAATCATATACTCGCGTACATGATTGTTTGGAACGTCGTTGAACATTTTACAATCGAACGAAATGTACTAAAAAAAAGAGCATAACCGCGTAACCAATTTTAACGTCACTTCATAACAAACTCATATACGAGTATGTATGCGTACATACATTCATAATTCCAAATTTGTATTTTGTAAGATAGTTGGTTAGTTACATTCATAATTCCAAATTTGTTTTTTGTAAGATAGTTAGTTACATTCGTAATTCCAAATTTGTGTTTTGTATGATAGTTAGTTAGTTACATGTATAATTCAAAATTTTTATATTGTAAGATAGTTGGTTAGTTAGTGACAAATTTCCTCCAAAATATCAATTTCACCTATATATTGCCGTGATATTTAATTTATTCATATTTTAGTATGAATATTAATCTTCTATGAGCTTTGACAAAGCATTCGCAGTGGCATGAATTCCGATAATTTTGGCGATATTCCGTGCTTTATTCCATGCTTCTGTCCGAACACCGCACGTGTTCCTGAACCTGGCGCAGGGGTGGAAAACCTTTTTTATGTTTGTCAAAGAATAATATATGCACCGATTTTTTAAGTTGTTTGACGTTTACGGACGATTGATTAACGGTCATATCGCGAAACTTCAGAAAAATAGGTGAAATTTAGTTTCTGTTTTAGAATTTTGGTAAAACTTTTTAAATTCTTAATTTACCTGAAGAAATGCTACATCTCCAAGTCTCACTATTTATCCCAATATAATTGATTCGTGATTTTTAAATATTCATTTTTATTATATTATATTATGTACGCCCTATATGGGCTTTTACATATTTAGTTACTTATAATAGTCACACAATAGTTTACTTTAAAATTTATGAAACGCAAAAATTTTCTTTGAATTCTTTCAACATTGTGAATATGTATTTTGTAGAAAGGCGACCACACTATGGAATTATGTTCAATTAATCTTCTAACTAGGGATATGTACAATAATTTTATTACTTGTAACGATTGAAAATTTTTTATTGTTCTTAATATAAATCCTAAAGTTTTCATACCTTTATTTACAATTTGTTGAAAGTGAGCTGTGAAATTTAGTTTCTCATCCATTATAATACCGAGATCTCTCATTTCTGTAACTCTTTGTAGATTTATTTGATTTATTGAATAGTCAAAAAAGAGAGACGTTTTCTTTCTGGAAAAGGTTAGAGTTTTACATTTTCAACATTTAGATATAAATTTTTTTGTGAGCACCAGTTATTTAGCATGTCAATATTAAACTGAAGAATTTGACAGTGGTTTCAATCAGTTATTTCTCTATATAATTTAATATCGTCGGCGAATAGCAAAACTTTGACACCTTTAAAGCCGTTGACTATGTCGTTTATAAAAACAAGAAATAAAACCGGACCAAGGTGACTACCTTGCGGTACGCCACTAGTAGCGGAAAACGATTTGGACATAAAAGATTTTATTTTAACAAACATGGTTCTATCTGATAAGTAACTACTTAACCACTTTAAAATATTTCCTCCAATTCCCAGGGCATGAAGTTTCCGGGTCAGTACTTTGTGAGATACTTTATCAAAAGCATTGGGAAATCAGTGTTATATACAGTCAACTTGTTTATTTTGAAAATATAATAAATTTGTTGTAGTTGATCTACCTTTGATGAAGCCATGTTGTTGGTCATTTATTACTTCTACCATATTAGTGTGGGATATATTTCATCCAGAACCAGAGATTCAAAGATTTTGGGTAATACAGATTGTATGCATATTGGCCGATAGTTTAAAATGTCAGTCTCGTCACCTTTTTTAAATATAGGGATAATAAAGCTGGATTTCCAGTAGATGGGAAAATATCCAGACGATAGGAGATGGTTAAATAGAATGCTCAGTAGCTTAGACAATACAGGGGAGCATTTTTTTAGGAAAATTGGCGAAAAAAAAATTGTTAAATTAAAAAAAAATGCACAAAGCATAAACATATTAATTAAAAATTAATATGTTTATGCTTTGTGCATTGCGGTAAAGTTAAAATTTGGATCGGCTAGATCTATTAAATAAATGAAAAAAATTACATAATTAATCAATATTCTAATTTTAAGCTCACGAATTGTTATAAGGTAACAAATTACTATGAAATAAACAATTCTAACACAGATCCTTAAATGCTCCGCTGTAAGATTTCTTGGTGAAGTGTTTACGAAAGACTAAACCATAAATTTCATGCATTTACCATAATTTCATCCGCACGCTTACGTTATATTTAATGTTCATGACAAAAACAAATTACATGGGTTCGCTATCCCCGAAGTAGTACAACTGCACTACAATATTTGGCCCCGTCGAACAATAATCATCGTAATTTCTGCGGTTGAAATTTCGTGCATTCGCTCGCAACTGGGTGCTTTGTACGGCCAAATGCAAAACCAACATCGGGCACAGGTATTCAGTACTGAAGGATATTCATGAAAACTATATTCACTAGGAAAAATAATAAGTACCCGGAAAAGCTGTACCTGCAGTATTGGATACGTATTGATCTGGTGTACCAACGGTTTTCTAGTAAAACATATTTTTCAAATATAAATTATAGTGATAGATAATAAAGACAAGCATTCCATGTTACAAATAACCTGACGATGTTTTAATTCTCTCTAATCTAACCAATTTACCGTCACGCCGTTTCACCGCAGGTGAATAATAGGCAGAGAGAATAAAACTCTACACAGCTCTGTCTCGGAATACACTTCATGCTTCATTTATTGTGTTCATGTTTAGTAGGACATTGGCAATATAGATGAATTATAGTCTCTTCATCCTCTTCACATTTCCTGCATCTCTTGGTGTTTTCCACTCCCGACAGTTGCATGTGTCTCCTGATGGGGCATTGTCCCGTTACCAGTCCTACCAGTTCCCTCAGTGACTTTCTGTCCTTATTGATTAGTTGCCAGGAGGCCTATTACCGTTATTTTTAAAGAAGATTCCTTTTATTTTTCCTTAGACTTCTTCTTACTTCTTGATTAACGGCGGAATTCCGGTGAGACATAGTAAAAGTATTCTAAATAGGTTGTTAAGAGATTATTTGAAAACACAAATTGATAAAATATCTTCAAGTTAAAAACAATTGCATTATATTATAATGCATTTTAATACATTTTAATTATATTTTTAAATAACATAAATAAGCCTTTTAACGAACAATTACGTTTTGTGAGAAGGTACCTACCCCACTAGATGGTATTGACCTTTTTTTGTCACTAATTCCAAAAATGACATTTTCCGTCGTGGTTAAATCTAAGCCGACCGAAGAGGTGGGTCATTCCACTTATTTTACGAACTCGGTTCCAATTCCGAGTTTAACCACACGGACTCGATTCCTCGGACTCGGTCTTCGATCCTTTCGGTTCGCACAGGTACGCCGTTCCGGAAGCAAAAATCGTTCATATTACACTATTGAATGGGGACACCTTTCGTTTCTGACTCCTACCCAAAATCTTTGCCGTTCCTTAAGTGTGAGTTCGGAACGTCCGAATTTACGAACTCGGAGTGAGTCCATCGCCTTCGGAATCGGATTCATTGGACTGCTACGACTCTCCTCTATGCCGCGCCTGCCGCGAATTGTCAAAAATGTCAACATCTATATAATGTTTAATAATGTTTACTAACTAATAATGTTTTAAGTAAATTTATAACGTAGTGTGTAACTTACTTAATATTTAGTTTTTCTCTTGTTAAAACTATGCAAATATTGACATTTTTAATGAATTCCATTCTCTCAACGACACCTGATTGCTGTCACCCGAGATAACTAGAACCGCAGTTAAGCAATAAGTTTTTATGCCTAAGGAAAAGGATAAGGAATCTTCCTTAAAAAGAATTGGAATTGCGCTCCTGGTTCATCTTGGGTTAATTCTATTTATAAGTACTTTGTATTGTCTCATTCTGGGTGCCATTATTTGCCTTTACACTGCTGGGATTTAACCCACCTATCCAGAACCCCAAAAATATTAGGTCTCTTTATTTTATAAATTAAAAAAATTTCCCTTGGATAAATGAGGCCTTCTCCCACAGATAATTAAATTATTGGTTGGTTTTTGTTTTTTCCTCTTTTTTTCCATTATTTATTTTGTTATGTAAATATAGATTCAGCGAATGTTTATATGATTCCCACTAACACTAACACTATTATAATGCCCTTGACTTTACCTTCGCGTAAGCATTTGAGTGTTCATGATTTTATTTTTCGATATTGGCGCCCGAAAGAAAAATCATTATTTTTATTTTTTATATGATACCACACAAGAGTCCCAACTGCTCCCAACCATCTGGAGCCATTGAGACTATGTTATCCAATTGGGGTAAGGGTATTGAGGAGAGGAAGGAGGTGGGTAAGAAGGATGGTGGGGATTTTTCCTGGCTATTCAAATCTGGTCACCACACACGGCTAAAGCCATTTCAAGTAAAGTTTCGATTCTGAATGTTAGTCTTTCACCAGAGCGATACTGACAGTATCTACCACTCTGGAACGTGCTGCAAATATACTACATGTTATTTTAAAATGTGAAATAACACAATTTAATCAAATAAAATTTACTTGCGCACGCTGGGATTTAATCTCGCCACCTCCGGGTTCGTAGCCAATGATCGTAACCAAGGAGACCGTCAAAGTTAGTAGGTATATTTATTGAGTAACGATAACATGAATTATCCCATACTCCAAAATCTTTTAAACGTTCGTTGACTCTACATGCATATATTTAAACCGGTAACCACGTAATACCGTGTCTTTTCAGTTATTGTCTTACTTTCTATTCCAAAGCTCCCCGAACGTAAACCCGTGAATCGTGAGCTCATGAAATAGTTGGCTCTATCACATTCGTTAAAATTATCATTTGAGCTCGACTTAACCTTTCCCTTTCGGTGGTGGTAGAAAATCCCCCGAGCTTCGGTGCTGTGTACTCAGTGCACAGAGTACACATTTAAAATTTTTAAAGTTGTTAAAAATGAATAGTTCACATTTGGTCCCGTATCCTTCCCCTCCTTAATACCTTCAGCATCACAACATACCACAATTAGGGATGCCAAGTCTCACCGACTCCAGGCGGTTGGGAGCAGCTGGGCCTCTTGTGTAGTATCCCATAAAAATAAAAATAAACTTTGGCAATAATTGTGATAATTAAAAATTGTTTGTTATTACAGGTACTTACAGTTGGAGGCTGTTTTCCCCGCATAAAGTGTGTACTTAATTAATCGCAGGAACAGCTGTAATAATAATAACACTAAATTACTAGTGTAACTTAATAACATTATTAAATTTGATTTACTTCAAATTTAATTTTTTAAAATTCAACGGGCTTCTGTCAAATAAACACAATAACAATTAATAGTTGTATCTGTTGAATGTTTGAAATCTCCATATGCTGTAGCTTCAACATTATTTCTGAAAGCTTAAAATAATCATGCAATAAACACTGCAGGCTAATATCGAAAAAAATGCCCCTTTTTCGCATATACAAGGCATTAAAGTGCATTTCATCCTGGTACCATATACAGTCGAATAATCATAGATTACGAATACGAGAATATGGCCGGTTAGTTAGTGGCTTCACGTCTAGGTCCCACCCAAGCGTCGTGAGTTCATTTCCTCGGCTGGCTAAGTCCGCCATCACGACACAATAAACATTTTCCGCTTATTGTGATGGTAGTAGCAGATTTTCAAATATTGCCAGGTTATTCATTACCCGGAAATGTTAGTTTCTCTTTAAAAAGAACATATTATGTATATATTTATTATATCACCGCAAAAATTCTTGTATATTTTTTGAGATGGTTCTAATTTCACATTATATATATATATTTACATTCCTCGGTTATCCCCGGTTTTTACACGAATCTTTTGACGATATCATAACACCTTTATCTCCATGGCATATCGAGCTATAAATAAACATTAATTTAATAAAAATAATTTTAAAAGTTATCTAACCATCTTATGCTATCATCATTGATGCATTCTCATCAGTGCGGATTCCGTAGACAAACCAAACCTCGTACAAGATTAATTATACTCTTGAATTTTTTTTGGGATGGTTCTAATTTCACATTATATATATTTTTTTTACATTCCTTGGTTATCCCCGGTGTTTACACGAATCTTTTGACGATATCATAACACCTTTATCCCCATGGCATATCGAGCTATAAATAAACATTAATTTAATAAAAATAATTTTAAAAGTTATCTAACCATCTTATGCTATAGCATCATTGATGCATTCTCATCAGTGCGGATTCCATAGACAAGCCAAACCTCGTACTAGATTAATTATACTCTTTTTATATCAGTTCGCTCTTTCGATTTGTTCACGTTCTCTCGAGCTCGGATATGAATACATTTGTTTTTTTTGTTTGTATTTATTCCTCCCACAAAAATGATATTTATTTGACCCAGGTTTACCCTCACTTTGTTCAAAAATAGGTATTTACTCAAATATAATCGGAGATAACCGGGATGTTTAATATCATGAACTTTTCGTTCAACATTCTCAAATTACCAGACGTTTTTAAAACTATCCGTTTTCCGGAATTTTCCTTTTTAGGGGATGCGCAATCGAAGCGGCGTGTGACGAACGCGCCTTGGCCTTACAGACGAAACACGTCTATCGGAGGCGTGATGCGCAAAGGAGAGAAGATGAGAAGGGAGTAGGGAATAGCAGATAGGAAGTGGAGGTAGATGGAAGTAGGATGTAAGGAGCGGGCAGACGCCCCGAGTGATGGCGCAAAAGGCAGGAGTGTTTGTGAAACATGATCCGGCGAAAGCTCGCCTAAAACGGAGACCGAGCACAAAGAGGACATTTCCTATTCCATGGCTTGTGGAAAAACTCGAAAAAATCCCGATATAAAACTTCCCCACGCCCCTAAGAAATAAAAGGAGGAAATATGAAATTAATTAAAGAAAATTCGTTTCCTGCATGTCTCTCTCGTTTTGCAGCGCGCCGTCAATGGTCGTGGAATTTCCATTGTTTAGGGCGGTGAAAGTTTCCTCTGTGGTTTTATTATTGGGTATAGAACCGTTATTTTAATTAATCGTTTTATAAATACAGATTATTCTCATAACTTCATGGCTATTAGCTCTAGGTAGAGAAATTAGTAGTATTAACTTCAAACTAACACCATCTTAACCGTCATTAAATTAATCATGGATTGGTTTACATTTTCTGTGACAATTGATGGTTTCTGCACTTTTCGTGATAAGGAATCAATATTTTTATACTTCACGTTGGTGAATAATATCTGTCGCAGTGGGTACATAACATTGCCATCAAAACACCTCTCTGCGCCGGCCGATTGTTGCAGGCAAAATCTATTATTTTATTTTAAAAAATTTTTTTTTAAAGAAAGGCAAACATTCTTACTGACAATATTTTTAACTCTCCTACTACCATCACACCAAGCTGAAAATGTTGCTTAAGTCGTGATGGAGGACTTTGCCAGCCGAGGAATTGAACTCACGACGCTCGCGCCCCACCCAAAGCTAAGCCAACATAGCCACTGACCAGCAGGTGTCTAACACCTATTGTTAAATTCATGGTATCTTCGGTTTTTTCTAATTGCTATTTGCATTGTGTTAGGAGTTACCGAATCCCAACCCATCTTTAGTAGTTTTTAAAACCAGATATGTATATAACGTTATAATATTAATGAATACAAAAAAAATTGTACCCTGCAATATATGTGAATTTAAGATATAGCAATACTGATTAATAAAATCATAGTTTATCACCCCTTATACCCCAAAAATTGTATATATCCCATAGTTTAAGTAGAAATTGTACCATTATGACGATGGCCGCGATATGCTGACACCGGTCAGGTCAAAAATTACACTTGGAAAATGGTTTAAAAATAGTTTTAATAAATCATTAGAATCAAGGGCCAGCACTCAGAAATCACCATAAACATCACTTTGCAAGTTGCTGACTCAAGGCAATATACCGCAAATTGTTTATCTGTAAATTCTATATTTTTTAAAGCTCCAAAGGAGAAAGACGTCAAACTCACCTGGGTCAAGAATGGACGCATGTACGCCTGAAAAAATGAAAATTTACCCGAAATACTTATCAGGAATGATGAGTCCATAAAAATTATGTTTTTTTAAAATTATTTTTTATATCTTACTCCTTCTATCTGAATCTTTCACAAAAAAATTGCTATAACATTTATTAAAACATAAATACTGATGTTGTTTTATTTTTGTGTTTTTGATTTCTGTACTTGAAATCGATTAAGTTTCTTTGTAAGATTTTTTTTCAGCGGTATTGGATACTAATATTAGCATATAGAGTGTTATGACGGAAAACACCCAATGCCGGGCATATGCTTAGAGTATACTTACTTTAATTATTTTTTATACTAATGTAGCTCATTGTGTGTCTAATTTGATAAGAAATCTAGCACACTTATATTGTTTTTTTTGTAATTCTGTCATGTTTGTGTCTCAAAGAAACAGAAGAAATAAAAATAAAATAAGTAAAAATAAAATGGATTTGCAGATTTACAACCTCATAAATACATAAGTAAATATTTTTTCTCGTTTTTATCATGTTTTAAGGATTTTACACATTTTATTACATACTTTTTCTATGTTATGCTAAATAACAATAATATATACCTACTTTTATACTACAAAAATATTTTTCAAGCATTTATTTAGGTACTTAGTATCCATTGAAATCGAATACTCTATTTAAAAAATAAAACACAAGCACTTTTTAATGCAAATCATTAGTTCTACGAGTATATCATTTTCGCTCGCCGTCCATCAGAATAATGTCCATATTCAAAATGGCAATATTTATTTTCCCACACGCGCACCGCTCGCCCCAAAAAGCGTGCTTTGGAATATGATTCCCGTATTATGAGCACGGTTTCCGTATTCCTTAATTAAATTGTACATTTTTGATTGAGCCGTGATAATTGTTTTTGTTATTGAAAAATAAATACTCTAAAAAAAATTCTGCCGTTTACTTGGTCAATTAAATGTGTTCGTCTGAAAAAAAAGCGTCCATTGTTGTTAATGTCGAGATTAAAAACAGGGGATTCATCATTTTTGTCAGAATTTTTCCCGCTTTGCTCCATTTATATATTTGCATATTTATTTTGATCTGCTCAATTACATTCTCCATTGTCGCTCCTGAGAGTACCATGCCAGACGCTTTGATGCGAGGGGAGTTGAATAAAAATTAACTCATTCGAACCAACACCCCTTCTGTGAAATCATTGTACTACGTACTGAGCGATTAAACTCGAACGGCGTAAGGACTTGATTGCTTGAGCATAATTTAATTCGATAAGACAACTGCATTACAAGACTTGTTTGTACCAATAAAATTATTTTGCAGTTCATGACTTTATTCAGTGATTTTCTTCTCTGAGACTTCCCGGCACTTATCATGATTATAATATTATCTGCAAAAATGTATGAATCCTTTATAATAATAATAATATTCGGATGATTTTTATAGCGCCGTTTTTGTGAAAAATCACCTCAAGGGCGCTTTACAAATCTTACTTCCTATTCTTACATTATTCCTATATTAAATCTATGACATTTTTTTTTTTTTTGGACACTATCATTATACATTATTTATAGACCATATAAAGGATGCAGTTAAATTATCAAAACTAAATACGGCTTGGTCTAAGTTTTCATACATGTTTAATTGAAAAAAAATAGAAGCTATCTGTATTTATTCCTTACGATATATTGCAAGACGCTAATACGAATGATAGGAGTTATGTGAAGTTGGGCGGCGGGTGAGGACGGGGGCCGGGGGTACTGATCCTTTCTTCCAATCTTCTTTGTCTTTGTTGGTGACGCCCCTGGGCTGCGTAACGGGACGCTCGGTGTTGGTTTGCCCATACGCCAGGTGGCGCTCGTCGGCCGGCTTCAGGATCTGGAAAGACCACATCAGCGTGTCGTCTATTTCTCGCCCCAGCCGGTGGTATCCTTGTCGGGGTCGGACCACAGCAGGCCGCGGAGCAGCCTTCTCGGGCACGTCCGTGGGCCGCATGATGCACCGGATCTGCTCCGTGAACTGGAGGTCAGAACTCAGGTCGCCGTGACAGCAGAAGATCTTCTCGTCAAATGTTTTTATTTCCTATTGCGCCTTTCTCGGTAGCCACGAAATCTAATTTTGCGGATTGCAGTTGTGGTACAGTGTTCAAGGTTATACAGCGATATCTTTGCAGCTTATTAAAGGCTCCAAAATAGCACATTCACCATTAAGTTTGAGTTTGAGTTGTCTAGCTCGTATACGATATTGTTTACAATCACCACAGTTCAAAGAATAACATTGTAAATCATTTACTTTGGGACACTTTTAACAAGCAAAAGGTCTTTTAATAAGCACATGTGTCGAACGCTTCGACCGACCGATGCTTTTGGGTTAGTTTAGAACGACGCGACAGATTTGAACTTAAAATATTTGGGTTTTTATTTGATTTTTATTATAAACTTGATTTAAGCCCGAAACGGCCACACTAAAATTATATGATTTTTATAAATGTAACCTATAAATTATTGCGGTTATTTTACGCTACTTTAACACCGAAAAAATTAAGAACTAAGCAATATTTCCCAGATAAACTGGAGCGCTTATAAAAAGCTGCCGGCTGCTGCGAGAGCGCCAAAATATATAATAATGATAGTCCCTCTTTAATTATGATAGTCCCTCTTTATTGCATAATACCTTATGAAATCGAACGCACCTATGTTTTCGAGACGTATTGATTTAATTTAGTTCTCGGATGTAATTTATAAGATGTCGTTTGATGATGTTGGTGGGAGTTTTATCATTTGTATTTAATTCTATGTTAAGACATCAGATATTTTTTTGTGAATTTTGAGATATAATAATCGGATAATAATTTGTTCTGAGCATTGTTTTGTTAGTAGGTACACAAGCTAATGGCTACTTGTAAATTAGTGGCAGCTCGTGATTTTTAAGATTTAAATTGATGTTGCAACTTATTTTTTTTTGTATGAACATTTTTCAGTCAAGTAGGGATACCCTCACCTAACTGAAAGAATCCTGAAAATTTTCGTACAAGAAATTTTCGAAAAAAAAAATCTTTTTCAGCTACAACATCAATAGTCGTTTTTTTTCAATCTTAGCACTCTAGCTCACGAGCAGCCACTGTTGTATAGATTATACATAATTTTTACTTAACATATCTCGGTACAAAGTCTGTTAATTAACAAAATTTAGTTAATAGGTTATTAGTTTAGAAATTAGCAATTTATTTATATTTTAGGAATCACGTATAAATTCTTTGTCGTACGTGGCAGATTTTAAGATAAATTAGGTTTTGAATTTTTTTCTTAGTTTTTTTTATTTATTTTTTACTTTTTTGTGTCATTTCACAATTTGTAAAACAGCCTTAGTGGATTTTCACAAAAAAAAACGCTTTCAACAAACCTTCTTTTTACTTTCAAAATATTTTGTTTTTGCTTGATACGAAAATTCCCCGTCTAATAACTTTTAATTTCAAATCTGATCGTCGAATTTAACTAATCAATTGTGAGTTTGACTCGGCTTGACCCTACCAATCGTCCCGCCTCTCCTCTCGAGGTTTTATCGCCTGAATATAAATCGCTCTGTTTCACTGATTCCCATTGCGCGCCGCGATGGAGAGGTCGTTAATATTGCACTAAACTTTAATTTCCCCCTTCGCTGCAAGTTTTAGAGGTTGCTGCATCATTAGTTAATGAGGAACTATATCCTCTATCCGCTATCCGCTGTGCACTTGCACTATTGTCTGTCTACTGTGCACTGTTCACTGTTCATTGTGCAGGCATTGGTATTGGAGATGCAAGATTGACCTTTCTGGTATATTAACCCCACATATCTAACTCCATTTATTTTTTTGATTAAAATTTTAAGTAAATCAAATTTAAAAAGGTTATTATTAAGTTCTGCAAAAACTAAAATGCTTGCAGAAAACATTTTAAAATTTGATTTACATATTTTTTTTTTAAATGTTTTTATCGCACATTCCGCGAAAATTTAGAACGTTTTGAAAAGAAATTTTTTGAAAATTTAAAATAAATATTCTAGTAAAGTTTTTCAAACAGAAGAGTTCCAATAATAATTCGATATTATATCTACTTGAAGTACGTATAATATGAGTTTAAGGATACTTTTCTCCTTACCACGTTTATACGCCTCATTCATATTTCTACATTTTTGTGTAGGCAAAGTGAGTTTTCTATTACCGATGACGTGGTTGTTCTATTATCATACAGAAATGTATAATACAAATTTTGTCTGTAATATAAAGTAAAGTATCAATAAATAAGCCCACACCAACAACTTTATTCTATGAACGAGTATGTTGATTTAAATTACCACGCCTTTATATTATTAATTTAATCCTATTTGGTATTGATACTTTATATTTTTTTATACATACCTTTTTTATACTTTTTTATGGATACTGTATACATTTTTATACTTTTAATTGTTTCTTTATGCTGGCTAAACTTTTTGTTTTAATTTTTGTTATTGCTGTTGTACTTAGGTACACTTTTCATACCTTTATGTTGATGGTACATGTTTGTGCCGTATATGGTAAATAAGTAAATAACAATTTGCACATCATATACCTTTAGTATGATTTTCCTCAGATTTGATTGAATATTCCCCCCTTGATTTTTCGCCGTGTGAGCGCCAAGTACGGTGTATAAACGAGATAAAGGTTATAAGTCTAGTGGCCGAATGGTCCAAAGCATCGGATTATCACTTAGCCATGGTGGATTCGATCATCTGCTAGCTCGAACATTGCAGAAGGAACATTTCCTGCTTGTAATTATGGGAGTACGGAGAATTCGAATACTATCAGATTATTCGCAATATGGAGACTTTGTTAAAAAAAACTCTAAACATTGGGAAACGAATAGCGTTTTCTGTTGCAACTCATTGAATTAATACTTTTGCTTCGTTATTCACCAAAACATGTCTGTGCTTGAATGAGGTTTTTTTAAACTCCACGACTCACGCTGGACTTTGTGCACCCTAAGCAATATGGATCTTAAAAATGCATCGAATGAAGGAGGAAACACAAATACATGCAACTCGTGGTGCATTTTCCGAAATCTGAACCGGGAAAAGAGAAAGCAAAAGTATTTTTGGTCTAGATAGGGCCTAGCTAATGTATTCTGCCCCGATGCTGCAGGCTGTTCTACCGTATGGGACATTGACTCCCATACGACATCCTTCTATGTACGCTGCTGAATTATAGTCGTATTGCGCGATTTACCCCAGTCGCGGATTAACCCTCCGCGAGTCCTGTTTTATGCAAAACGGACAAACGATCCCGGATTAAACCCCACTCCTGATGATTGTTTTGCCCTCATATAAACGCGGATTTTAGAGAGTATCCCGATAATCCCGCTACTCTCAAATGGTATTGTATCGCGATGAGCGAACTGCGGATAAAATGCATTGTTTTATTGTACTTGAAATTCTGTGCATTGGCTTAACTATCAAGCAGCAATCTGTTCTCTGAAGCTGTAAAGTCTCTCGAATGGGGGGTTTCATGAAATTCTATAAAGCTTTGAAATATGTATGTGTAAAACAAGCCTACAAAGCGTGAATTTCCAGTTGGTTATTAAAAAAAAACTTTGTTCATTCGGTGAATACTCAACATTCATTATTTTAACAGTCAACATCAATACACCCAGTCTAGCAGACCCAATAATATACTGTGTCCATTTTCTCCATAATCACCTTATTGTAAATAATATAATCTGTATATAAAATAAAAATATGCACAATTATCTAATGTCTGTCTCTGATTCGATTTTAATAGTATGTCCAGCTGCCTTGCTCCCTCGCCATATCTACTCCCCCCTTTCACCCATGCCCTCCCAACAAGATCTGCCCCCCGAATACAAGATTATCCCCCTTCCATACAAGAACCATCTCCCCCTGCAAAACAAGAACCATCCCTACGACCGTTAGCCGCTTCTTTATCAGTTTTATCACCGAATCGGGCGCGACATCAGATTAAAGCAAACAGCGCGAGAGGCCGCCTGGGTGCATGCACCGGAGATCACTGAAACAACTAGTGACATCTATGCATTATTCATGAACGTTCTGTGAATAATAAACACCCCTTTAAAAAGTCATTATAAATTGCGTTTTATAAACAAACTACTTCATTATGATGCGGACTGTTTCTAATTAAAAAGGCTTTCTTGGTATTTATTTATGAGTAAAATAGAAGGTTTTTTTTTTTTTCAACGTGAAAGCCATTAGTTGTTACAACGAAATGTGACGGTGCGATAAGAATATGGCTGGGTAGCCAGGAGCACTCCTGTCCCGGTGTGACGGGGTGCACCGGAGGGATCTTAGTTTCTGGGAATCGAAACGCGTGCTCTGAGGATGGGTAGGAGGTTGGAATCAGGCGATGTACATCCACACAGCGTCCTCAAAGATGGAAATTATTTCCCTCAGGGCCTCCTTTGTGTAGTTATTGTAAAAAAAAACATAGAAACCTAAAACCATTTTGCAAATATTGCTTCTACAAAGATGGATTACGCATTGATCGTTCTGCTTTCACATTTTCTTCTCCATTCATGGTCCTTCTTGCTTTTTATTATTGTTGTTGTTGTTGTTTTTTTTTTAAATTATATCCAGCTTCTTCTTGTTTCGTCTTGCTCCTTCTGGATCTCTACTACTTGCCTCTTTTTTTAACTTATTTTAGGTACTTTTAGTTCTTCTTGCTCCTTGCTCTTTCTAACTTCTTCTGTGAACAAAACTACGGATGGTTAAAAAATCGATGGCAAAAGAAATCTGGCAAAAGAATCTAGAATATTTGAAATTGATTCTTATCTCATGCGTATTATTGTATTATTTCAAGAAATACTCGTTTATAAAATCCCAATATTTCTCTGGACAATCTAATCATTTTTAATCTTTAATAGTTTTTTGGGATATTATGGCATGTTGCGCTTCCTCCTCCTTTAGCCAACGTTTCGGGTAGCGTTAACAGTGTCCATCATCAGGGCAGATGTGTAGATTGTGGTGTAAGGTGTATTTATGAATATAGAGTTGATACAGTGTTGCGCGCGTTAATCCTCTTATGGTTAAATGAAACGTGATACGCTCTCACAGATGGCGCTAATTCACATATTTTAGAAAAAATAATGCTTTTTAATATTGCGATGAATGGTTAGTTGTCGGGTGTACATACGGAATATGAAATGGAATAAAATGTTATTGTAAGTTTAAAACTTGAGTCCTTCAAAAAACTTATAAAAATACTGTACATGTTGGTTTTATAAGAATATATTGTATTTTTATAAGTTTCTTGAAGGACTTGACCTTTAAATATACAATCAAAATTTATTCCATTTCATATTCCGTGTGCACCCATCAACAAACAATTCATTTCAATATTTAAAAGCATTACATGCTAAAAGCTTTTTTTATATTTAAATTAGCGCCATCTGTGATCGCGTATTACGTGTCGCTTGACCGTGATCTAATCATGGTTAAAGTGTATAAATTCACATATAATAATAATAATAATAATTATAATGTTTTATTATCTTCTTTTTATAACAAAATAAGAATTAATTATATAATATAATACCTACGGATATTGTCTGAATGTTGTTACATGAGCATCTTTGTCGGTATAAATTTTTTTATAATGACCACTGGAAAAATGAAAACTAACGGCCGTTCTTCCCAACTTTTCGAATGATCGGTCAGAGTCACCAATCAGAAACGTGTTTTGTTAAGTATTAGCTTTGTTTGCCTGTTTCCAAGCTTTTTTCATTCTAAATTGTCTGTAGGGGTGCCGGTCCACTATAAAACAGTGTCCGCCCACTTTTAAGACAATAAAGTGACATCAAAGTAAAAAACTTTTAATGTAAAATTAACATAGATGAGGTAATATTGTATTTATTATGAATACATTTTATTTGTTTTAAAAATTAATACATAAACCAACATTTTATACTTCACAAACGTGTGCTTTAAAAATATGTTGAAAATAAAGTGTTAACTTGACTTTTGATAATACCGCATAGCACATTGTTCATTTCGTAAATTTGAAATTTTACGTTTCTCGATGAACGAAAAAACAAGACAAAACGTAGTTTATAATTAATAAAATAAGTTGGGTTCTTTTCAGTTTTATTTAAAACATACAAAAAACATGTTTTGACATTCGAAAACGGAAATAAATCTTCGTCATTCAATATTTGATTCACGTAAAATATATTGTAAACTAATAATGGCATTTGACTTTTCGGTGACGTTTGCTCATCCTGTTGCCCCTTTTATATCTAGTCTTCTGCTGAGGGAAACTTAATCCACAAAATCGATATTCTAAATTGATTGTAAATTTGGTCGATAATTTCGTTGGGAAAAGCGAATTTGTGAATTTGAGTGTTGAGGCAAAATTTCGCCTCAATAGTTGGTCAGTATGGTTGGGAAGAACGGCCGTAACTAAACATATATATTAAAATGCAATTAAAACGTAAAAATCTTTTAATTAGTTTATATATAATTGATAAATAGATCAATGAACAAGTTAAGCGGAAGATTGTATTTAAAAAAAAAATAACGTTGCGCTCATGTTACTGTGTTCCGGAGCAAGGCAAGTCCCCTGACGCCCCCGCTCGACTGAGGGAAGGCAAATGATTGGCATTCAAATTAAAACGGAGCCGAGCGCATTTTTTTTACTATTTCCAATGTCATTTTCTTAATTTAAATCACGTTCAAATTAAATGATACGTTCCGAGGAGAACTAGCGATTTGTTCTTCTCTCTTCCCTCTTCCGTTCTATCAAAGGACATACATGCCTGTGGCTTTCATTGAGGACTGATTACTAAGAGATTTTAAGTATTGAAAATATTTTTTTTATAAACAATATATGTATGTTTAAAAAATATAATAATTTAAGATAATATTAACAAATCTCATATGATATACGAATTATAAAAAGACACAGAAAATAAAAATGTGTCGGTCGCATCCGGGAATCGAACCCAAGACCCCTGTCTTACCGGACTAGCGCTCTAACCTCTGAGCTAAAGCGACATTATTACTTTCCGTCATTTAACTTCGTTAGTCAATTGCCAATATCATCTCCAATTTTCATTCATTGCCGGCAACCCGGGCATTTATTGACATAAAATTTAAACATTTACATGTACTTTACCCATCTCACTAGACGATGTCTGTTCTGAGACGAATTAATTAGTTCGAAATTTTTTTGGGCTGCTATATTTTTGCTATGATTGCAATGTTTTACCCGAATTAATGTGCAATCTAGATTTTTTATATGGACATCTATTGACTTTTCTGTAACTCTAGAACGAATGTTCAATTTATTGGAATAACTTATTGAAGCTTATAAGCCTCGTTGTAATATATGTTTTTTTTATCATTGAAGATAATATTAACAAATCTCAAATAATAAAAAACTAAAATACTTGCAGAACTTAATAATAACATTTTTACATTTAATTACCATTAAATTTTTAAAAATAAATTTAATTGAGTTCTACGAACACATAAACAATTAACTAATCTCAAATGAAAGAAAAAAATATTATTCTGTGTCTTTTCATTTGAGATTTGTTAATGTTATATGCAAGGAAAAAATGTGTATAAAGGGTGTTGAGAGATGTACCTTAGTTAAAAAAATTGGTCTCCGGCAAGATTTATTTTAAATTATACCTAAAAATATAAGAAATCAGTATGCATTTTATGCAGTTACTCTGAGTGTCCATGGAGGACACGTGACAAAACCCGTTTTTTAGTTGTTGAAAAAAAAGGAGCGAGTGAGACTGCTTGCACTATATTAATACATTAAACTATCGTTGTTTCACTCACTAACTGCTGAATTCAAAAAGAGCCGCCACTCTGTCATTACAACAAACATGTCATCTTCTTGGGTCAAGTGAATGAGCGAAATTGAGGTGAATGCTTTTGGATGGGTCGCCTTTAGCAAAGTTCTAAACACTTATTCTGTTGGTGCGCTCTCCTATCGGAGATTGGCCATCTTCACCCTCAGTCTGCAGCCATGAACAACTCTGCGGAACTGCACTCGTACCAGTCACGTAGATTAAGAAGCCATGAAGTGCGATGTTTTAATCTGTTACGTGTACCAGCAATCTGCTCCTGGATAATCAAATCTACCGGGTTATCTTATATTTTTCGTTCACCGAAATGTGTTATTGCTAAGAAATTGCAGTTGGTTTCTTCTTTTTATGTGTAGCTAGTGCAATTTTTAAATTGGTTACCCAGTCTGTTTAGGAGTCTAGGGTATTTTGAGGGTGCCAGGGGTTTCAAGACAAACAGGTACCGTCTCATTCATGCGATTTAGTACGATATCGCGATGGGTAGGCACCGTCTGACTTTTATTTATTTTGTGATTTATCCCTGGATTTAATTTAGGGCCCGTCCCGCCCCTTGGGACCTGTCGGAGGAATGCCGCGGATGTAATATGGGTCGTAACGCACTGGAACACAGGTTGTAATGGCGGAGCTTTAGAATGATTGCCGATTTTATGGCGAAGCTCAGATGTACCACAAGTGATAATTACAGCATTGACTTCTATAAATACCCAAAAATCACTATTTAAATAAAAACCTTTTCTATTGAAATTTTATGAATTACCTGTGATGATTTTTAATGAGATTCGTTTCAATACCCATACAACAACACAATTAAGGCTATTATTTTATTTTATTTTTTTATAATATTTATGTTATTTTAACAATGAATTAGAAAGTCAAACCGAAAAGAAACAATTTCGGATACCACTTAAATTAATATAGGATAATATTAAAATTATTTCAGTAATTAATATTATTATAATTGCACATGAAGCTTTATTTAACACGAATTTCTATATTTATAATAGTATATTGAAATTTTGTATGTGTTTGTGCTTAAATGTATATATATTAGATATTTATATATCATGTTCTAATAAAAGTAATATTTTTGTCATTTAAATGAGGAATTTTATTTTGCGGTGCTGCATAAAATTTAGGTCAAATGCAGATTAACATTATCTTATTATTCATTTTTAGTCAAATCTATGAAATGCAAATGAGAGCAGAATAAGTAAATGGCAAATAATTTAACAGACTTAAAGTACATTTAGTGTTTTCAACTTTCGACTTTGATAGATTTGAGAATAACGTGATATATTTCTGCAAACCAATAAAAGTGGAAACTTAAAAAGAAGCCGCGTTTCAGATGAACGCTAACAACGCAGCGCGCTGTTTCCCTCGCATCCTTCCCCAGTCAGTCGGAATTAGCCGAGATTTCATTTATCGATTCAAATTACTCTGATTCCACTGCGGATTAGTCCCGTCTGCTCGTCTGCTCGTCTGCTCGTCTGCTCGTCTGGAACTCCGGCCTTGTTTTATTTTCTTATTAGCTCACTCAGCCAGCTCCCATCCTCATTTTATACCTCCGTTATCCATTCCACCTCGCTGCGATGATCATTTTTTTTTATACACGTTCTTCCGATTTTCTATGGCCACGGTAATTATGTCAAAACAATGTCATTACCCCAAAGCATCGGTGGGATATCTCAAAAAACCGTTCTTGGATATCACGGCTTTTAGGTATAATATAACCCCTCTTCAGTTCGATAGTTTATCATGTATTACATTAAATAGTTAACTTTGTATTACATTAAATATTTAACTATGTATTACATTAAATAGTTTATTATGTATTTCATAGTTTATTAATCTTCTGCTTAAGTTAGTTTATTTGTAATAGAACAACACCTTAAAGTCCTAATATCTCAGAACATTTTTTTTCCAGATATTCCACTGTTTGTTTGGGGTGACGATATATGGTTTTCCCATTTAAGAGTCGCACTCAAAATGGCGCTAAACACCATTTCTAAATTTGTAACTCAAGCAATACTAGTAATGATTTTCCTCTAAATTCGTTACGGGTAGTTAGAAAAATATCTGACGTTTCCTGGTACTAAAATACTTGAACTGTATTCTTTTAAAATCCATGAAATACATATAATTTTTAAAAAAGAGATTTTGTTTGAAAACTAGAGTAGGCATTTTTGAACGTTTTACCTGTATTTCATATACAACATAAAAGCCTGTTTCAAAACTTTTTCACTAGAAACCTTCATCATTTTCATAACTACCCGTACAATATTTACGTATAAATCATTTGTAGTATTGGTTGCGTAAGCAGACTACAAAGTGTGCATTTTTTAGCACATGTCTATAACCCACTGTATGTAGTTTTTGCACTGTCCAAAGGTCCCGAAATCATTATTTTGTATTGTTTTTACAACCTATCATCCTGTTTTACCATTCGCCCACAAACCAAAGTAAAATTTATAGAAGTATTTTAGTTTTTATTATGAAGACATTGCACGAACAGGTAATTCAAATACCTGCGTCAAGTCATCTCTAGAGTAGGTAAAAACAGAACCGTGAATGTGTATTAAGAGTGCGGGGCTTTTCATCCTCTCTGCTAGAGTACCCAGCACTGGTAGGTAGTGGCGGCTCGTTACTTTTTTTTTATCTAGAGTGCTAAGATTGAATAAATCTACATTATTTTTTTTTTATAATTATTTTTTTTTTATGTTTTAAAATCTTTCAGCAAACTGATACGGCGCACCACCAAACTGAAAATTCCTGAAAATCTTCGTACGAAAATCGAGTTTTAGAAAAAAGATAAAAACAAATAATTTCGAATTTTTCAATCTTAGAGCACGCTAAAAAGTCGCCAGCCGCCACTGACTTGCTGAGTTCCCAATCAGTTCAGAAAATGGACTTTATTGCCGCAAACATTTTATATGAATATTTAAAAAACCTTTTAATTCTTTGTCGCTTTCGTTAAAGTAATTTTTGCCCATGTTGTTTTCTGATGCTTCGTCAACCGTTTCAGTCTATTATTTTGTTCTATTTACACATGTTTGGCAGTGGCGTGCATTGTTCTGTTACCAAAGGTAGGCTATGTGTAGTTTTTCAAGTTCGGGCATGAATTGTGCATTTAATATTTGTAAATGACGGTTTAACTACCGTCTTATCTATCACGTTGTGGCTAACTGAATAAATGTACTACAAGTTCTTACATATTTGTTGCATTAAAAAAAGAAGCTATTATCTTTTAATTTATTTTTATTGTTCGTCGTTTCATTTAGGGTTTGCGCAGCTTTTCAGTCCTTATGGACTGCACGCTACTGTGCATGGGCGCTTTCCTTCTGGCCGTAAATACAGTGGTAGTCGATACAACGTATAAATAATCTATCTCGCAGAACCGAACATAGGAGTGGTGGGGCAAAGGACAGAGGACAGAGGACAGAGGCGGACGGGGAGAGTGCGGCGGGCGCTCCGTTCGCCGCGGGGTGCCGACTTGATTAAATCAATCCGAATTAAAGTAGATTTGCACCAGCCCGTCGCAATCTGTCCGGGATTTAGCTTGTCGGCTGCTCCGGGCCGCCGGGACGTGGCCCACACTCCGGACACAATAAGCAATACGGAATTTCAAACATCCTCACAAAACACATTTATGTTTCTGCATCTACTGTGTATGTTCTATAAACTGACGCTCTTTGAAGATTTTTCAATAAGTTTTCAATAAAAAATTATAATAAAAAATTATTTCCTTTAAACCTCTATTTAATAAATACATATCTTCATGTTTCCAAAACAATGGTTCCCTCGGCGGAATACAGTGTATACTTAAAGATATTGACGTATAAGCGCAGACAACTTATAAACATTGACAAAAATAACAATAAGTGCTGAGGTAGGTAACTAATTGGGTATTGATTATTAATTGTTTATTAAATAAATTTTGATGACTAGGATTTTTATTATTTTATCGGTAGGTACATGATAATGAGTGCATAACTAGTAGGTACATGATTGAGGTGGGCGAAAATCTGCGGAGGGCCCCTCGGCATGTTATCCGATGGATCACATTCTCTGCGGACTGCCGATACTGACTTCTTCCCTTATCAAAATAAGTTATGCTTATTTTTTTGTATTTTGTATTATTTATTAATTTATTTGGCAATCCAAGTTTACAATAATTATAAAGAATGGTAAATATATGCAAAACATGAACAAGTAATAGGTTTTCACTCAAGTATCTTAATTACTCAATTACAAAATGTTACAAGTTTAGCCCATGGGAACGGTAAGTGGGAGGGAGGGGTAGAGGGTGGATCTAGTCTGTGTAGAGTAATATGTATTCTTCACTGTATGAAGTGTTAAAATGTGTGAAGCGTGGTGAATAAACTTGTTTTGTTTTAAGTTAGTGTTGCATTGAGGGAGGCTTAGTATATGGTTTTGTCTGGTTCGTCTGATGGGCACTCTTAATTGAATTTATTTGAATATGAATAGGTCACTACTGTAAATATGAGGAGTGCTGGTAAGAGTGTTTTTATATATTTAAAAAAAGGATTACTCCAGCAAGTAGGTAGATACGAACGGCATTTTTTTTTATATGAACGCAACTAATTTCAAAACAGATACCGCACTGTAATCCGCGTTCCCTTATGTAATCCTACTTAGTTCACACAGGAATTTCCGAATTGGTTTTTTTAGTTTTCTTTTTTTTTGAAGCCGTGCATGTACGGCCAGTCTAAAGGTCTATTCACATCTACCGGCACCGTGCAGTGCAGACCCGTACAGTGCAGACCCGTACGGTGACAGGCACGGCACAGAAGGAAGTATTAACATTAAACTGTTCGTGAATATGTTCATAGATAATTTGAGCAAGTAATTTTGCCGTGCCTGACACTGTACGTGTCTACACTGCGCGGTGCTGGTAAATATGTATCGAACTTAACACGGTAAACAACGTTTTCATACATGTTGTGTGAGAGCGTTCCCACTGCGGCCGTGAGTGGTAAATGCATGTACCACAACCGTGTGCTGTTTTCGACCGTCACCACCCATGTAATAAGCTCCCCGTTAATTCGCATAATCGAATATCTCTCTCACCATGGCCGTCAAATACAAAGGGTATTTTCGCGCTTTTGGACGATGGCGTCAAACGACATCGCAGATTTGGGCTGACTGCCGTAGCGCTGCTTTGACGTTGGATTATTGTGTTTGCAAAATGTAATTACGACCGGCCGCACCGCGCTGTCCAGCGCTCACCGCACGGACGACCCAAATGTAACTTCTTCTGGCCAAAAATACGATTTTACAATAGGTATAAATGATTTACCAATTAACCCAAATATGTACGTATGTTTGAAAAAAAGCATTCACTAACGCAGAAACTCGAACTGCATGCTCGTCGCTTCTTGTTTGTCCCCGCGGCCCGGTCGCATTTGAGCATCGGTAACAAAATAACCGCTTATATAATTATTTGACCCGATTTAAGTGGTGTGACCTATTTTCCGTGGATACCAGTCCTTGGAGGCAGAATACCTTGCGCATTATTAATTTGTCGATGGTTTCATCCGTTTTCATTTTGTATGATACTATAATATGGCGGTGCGTCGGCCTACCCATTAAAATCCGCATTGTGCTATGCTTCTTTTTTTTATTTATTTACATTTTATAAAAAAAAATACGATGCAAAAAATCCCGCTAAACTGCTTTTTAGTAGTTTGTCTAACGGCAGCTTGTTATTAAAAACTCAACATTTGCAGTTAAGGTTACAATATATATATATAAAATAAAAACATATTAAAAAAAAAATCGATAACAACAAATCTTACATAAAATAATATTTCCTCATTATCTAATACAAATAGCTTCTTTCAGCTAGCCAAGTTTTATTAACTGTTATTTTTAATACGGTTTTTAATTTTTTATTTTATTTTAGCGGGTAACATATTTAAACAGCTGGGAATCATGTGATCTAAAGTTCTTTGTCCATATTTATTTGTATGCTTAGGAACCATTAATCCTTCATTAAAATTGAGACGGGTAATAATGTTATCGACTTAAGTAATGTTATCGACAAAGTATAATGTTTTTCTGACTTTGAGTAATTGCTTTTATGAAAATTTTACCATTTATGGATGGACATGTAATTCAGTAAATCGTTATTTTACTTGTGTTAGGCCTGCTAAGCATTTTCGAAAACTCTTGGAAAGATTTGCACCTTGTTTTATTCAAATATTTTCAGTGTCTATACCCGACTCCTTTCTGCAAAAGGTATTTTCAAATGCGTAGTTTTTGAGACATGGATTAAAAACCGTTAAAAAAGAATTAGTATTACACTGGACAAAATTTGATAATTTTTCTTCAAGATACTTGATTTATTTATTATCTCCTTTTTTTATCCAAACATATTTTTGTCCAGCTAAAGTTGCGATTCGGTCTCTTGTGCAATGTCCTCGGTTCTACCGGTACATGCAGTCTGCCCGACACAGAGAACAGAGCCCGTTGTGTAGTCATGTCCAGCGCGTTGCGTCGTTTACTCGATCCAGGTGCCGGAAATGCACTTTTCTTTTTGTGCATATTTGACAATAACGAATTCACTCTGTTCACATATTCTTACAACCAAACTTAGCAGGTACTTTTTGTATAGGCTTAATTGATGTTTTATATAGAGTTTAGTTTTATTTACTGTTACAAAATAAACATGTAATGGAATTACAATTTTTTCTACGCCAATGAAGAGATCTCTTGAGTATGGTAAGACTCTCGAGTATGGTGTAGGATTTAATATATATATTGCATAGGTACATAATATTTAACTGTAAAATTCATGAACTTTAAATATTTATTTAGCGAAATGACTCTTCGCGCGAATATAGAAATTTTAGATAATTTCTACTCTATATCGATGAAAAATATAGCGACAGTACATTTTCAATAAATGTAAAAATCAATGTAAGTTTGTTTGTTTGTCCTCGATTTTCTCGAAAATTACTTGACCGGTTTCGCTGAAAATAGCACAGTTTGTTTTTATTAGTGCCGGGAAGGTTTATAGTGTGAATGAAATCTAATATGTAAAACTGTTGCTATAACGTTTTAAAATTAGTATGAAAAACATTGAACCCACCATGTTTTATTTAGGTTAGCCCACAGATTGCATATTCAAATGAAGAAGGTTTTTTGAGGTAGAATATTTTCAAAACACAAGTAGGTACCTACTTAAGAACTTTACGATTTAGATGTATTTTGAAAAAATAAACGTTTGAAATGAAATAAAATATTAAAATGAATGTTTCTTTATTTGAAGATAGTTACTTTCGCTGTCAAATCAATTATGGCACCCTAATGACAAGCAAGAATTCACAACTTCATAATTTTATTATAAAAAAAAATCATGAACAAGGCCGGGTACACATGAGCTAGTTAACAACAAAACATACGCGGTCATTTATTACAAATTTTGAAACAAAAATGTTTTATAATTGACAACATTTGGCTTTAGAAAAATCATCTAACCGATAGAACGGAACCCTTCAAAATTAAAAAAAATATATATATATATTTATATTCATGCGTGATGTACTTTTTCTTCAAATAACATTTTTCGAATCACAATGACCTCTCGGTAATAAGTAAAAAAAACCTTTCAGGTTTAAACTTTAAACCCCACGATGTATGGTACCAACATTCATTTTCACTAACCGGTGTTGAAAAGGGAGTGATTCGGTTATCCCCTGCGAGTTTCGTCCTCTGCCTGTACGACTGTTAGTCAAGCGTTCTCGCCCCTCCAAATGGACATTACATGTTACTATTATAGACCTGTTAGTGGTCGAGTGTTTAGAATGCGTCAGGATTCCACTACGGCGTCGCGGGTTCAATCTTCTGCTACCTAAACTCCTCACCAATACAGTAGCAACATTTTCCGCTTATAATTGTTGTAGCAAGAGGAATTAAAATATTGTCAAAATCTGAAAAAAATATGAGAAGTTAAACTCAGTTTCAATAGCCATATCGCCCCCGTCAACCCCCTGCATCACATAAATACCAGTAAAACGATTTACATAATTTTGCGCATATTACAGTCCAATATTGTGCAATTTTACCCCTTCTACTCAAATTCACTCAGCCCCTACCTTCATAGACCCCACCCACGCCTCCCGTCCCACACGATCAATCAACCTGGCGGAGCCTGGCCCTGACCAGTCAATGCACACACATCATCCGGGCTGCAGTCGCTCTGAACTCAATTTACAAAGGAAAATATTTGACGATGGATGGTGGAAAGTTCGCTGGCCAAGGCTGAAGGAAATTGGCTTTGATGAATATTCCCGCCGTTTAAAATCATTATATTGCGTTAGTTTTAATTTCCGGCTTGTAATAAAATAGTTATTTTTTAAAATGCTGCCCGCCTCCCCCCAGAGTCAGTTTCAACACTCGTTTTTCGGAATTTCTCTTTGAACAATTTCAAAAATTTGGATCAAACAATTTGGCATCTTGCCTTATTTTTACTGATAGTTTTATGGAGATTTCAGAGCCACGTAGTTCGCGATGAGGATGTCGCCGCCAGCCGAAATTTTTTAATTAATTAGTAAATATCAGACAGAAAAAGCTCTGCAATTTTCATGATTTCAGACCTTACCATTGTTTTCAGTTTGAGATGCTTCAGATGTCACGCATACAGATTTGCGACTTCATTACCATGATAAGGTTATTGTTTCTTTTAAGAGGTTTTTATTATTAATTCTCATATTATGTTGGGATTTTTGTTTGTTTTGGATGTTGCTTTGTTATAAATTTATTTAGAGATATTAGCATCTTGCAACCACCAGAATACTAAACAAATGCACGTATTATCTCGATCGTATTTGGTATACACTTTATTTATTAATTAAATTACATTACTAAGCTACATTAATTTACTCACTTTGCTGATATTGAACACAATGATTTTTATACATAACATAAGAAACAACTTGTTACCAAAATCTTTTTCCAACAATATTATTTACAACATGGACATTCACAGATAACACAAGGACATGTAAGGAAATCAGACTACCGAAAAAGGACAAAGCCAATACGCAAAACAATTTATTTTACAAAGGCATGAAATGTTATAATACGCTGCCGATTCCAATCAAAATTACACCAATTAATAAATTAAAAATAGATTGTAACAACCACATTAAGTTAAGCAAAAAAAAAATCAAAAGTTTGTTATAGTATTTAAGTTAGCAGTATTTAATTTGTAAATTTTTATGTACAAATAAGTAAAATAAAACAATATTTTTAAAAGCCAGTTAGTTACAAGATAGTAGAGATCGTAGAAGCTTCATGAATTTTAATGTATTTGATGTTCAACAGTGTTTTATTAAAATATAATAATGTATGTCCATAAAAATAAAACAAAATGAAAATAGTTGAACATAAACCTCAGTCTAGGAGTAAGGGTAGAAATAACCTTTCTCTTCCAACGAGCAACACAGCGATCTGTCAAAAAGTGTTATCATTCCTTGGACAGAAAATATATAATAAAATCCCTTCACATCAGAAACTGTGTGAATTGTCATCATTCAGTCCAAAAATAGGTAAATGGGTAATAGATTTTGGCAGAACGGATTCATAAAAAAGGTTGAACGGCTGCGCGGCCTGTTTCATACAAAATTTAATTTTGGATTTGAGACCAAAATACTCACCTAAACCAAATGATAATTGTTTTCATCAAAAAGTATAGTAATATCTAGTACGAATTAGAAGTAATTTATTTATTTCTGTTTTACATTATGAAATATAGACCATTAAAGGAATTGATTTTACGCGATTTTAGAGCCACCTTTAACAATTATTTGGGGGCTAACGGTGATGTCAACTTTGAAAATATAATGAATTAAAAACAATTTAAAAAAATAAATTAATATATGCATTATGGTGGACTTTAAATTAAACGACCAATTTATGTTGGAACACAAATTTACCGTACACAATTTAAAATATAAACCCGAAATTAATTTTTTTGAAATGTTTTGTTTATATGTTTTTTATTTATGTTTTTTTTTTTTTATAATAATTGCAACTAGTTTTCTCTTCGTTTTTATTTCTCTTCTTTCTTCGTTTTGTCTCCCTTTTTTCTAGTGTATTTCAGTGTCTATCTGTACTATTTATATGATGAAACATCTTTATACATTGATATTGTGTACCACCTAATAACAATTATAACAATATACGAGTACAAAACTATAATTCTGCTCAACATGACTAGTTTCTTAGAACAAGCACCAGTCTGTCTAATTAGCAAGTAATGTTGACTGGGCCATAATGTGTCAACACTTGTATTCCGGCGTATCTTCGATTTACGTACTCGTATAGTGTATCCATATATTATATCGACTGTAAATAGGTAAAACAACTGAAACCACCATATTTATGTGGTGTCAGATAATAATTATCACTTGACAATATTGTAAAATAATTTTAATTGAAAAGGTGTAATTCATACTAAAACTAAAAACTGTATCATAGTGAACCATTCTTTTTTTTTAACCTTCAGTGAAAAGAGTCGAACCTCACATTTCATAATATTATAAATAGAAATGCAATATTTTAACATCACTTCAAGAAAAAAATATCACTCCTAAAAATCAAGATTTAAAATTTGTTTTAAGTTTTCATATTGTGGCTTAAAGGGTTTTACTGTCTATATGTATATTCATGTTTGCAATTATATATATATATTTTTTTATCAAAATGTTTTCAGTAAATAAAATAAACTAAATTACCTAACGAACATTACTTTATACCCACAAAATCTACAACAACAACGCCGCTTCCTGCAAAGTTAAATGTGTTAAGCTGTATTCCGTATATATATCTTATTGCCCTATCTGGTAGAGTTGGTCTTATTGAGTTGTTTTTTACTTGGTCTAATCAAGATCAGGTGCATTTTGGGTAATTTCCTACTCCAACACTTGAGATGAGCCGCCAATCAACCGTAATGCATGTCTGTATCAAAACGCCCTGCTAATTCTAATCCTTTGGCTGTGCCGCGAGGCGATTGTGATGAGTGAGATGTGCACTACTGTTCCTGTCGTACCGCCATACTTGCAGTGGCGTGCATTGCTCCATGACCAAGCATAACATAAGTATTGCATATTTTGGTGGCCTCGATACATTCTGTTTTTATTATTATCTTCTACTGACGGTTGTGGCTAAGTTGATTAGTGAGAGTAAAAGTTGTTTATTTATATACATTCTAATGCAATTCGTCATCCATGCCCTCTCCCTCGCTCCCTTGGCCCTCCTTAAGACGCTCTTACACGATACTTTTTTCGTCCAGTTTTCATGTGGATTGTCTTTACAGAGTGCTGATTTAGTGATCCGGCTCACTAAACCGAGCCGCTTCGCCCACCACTTTTATGGACATTATAATATGCTTTCACGAGACAAGAACTGAACGTCGGTGATGAACCAATTTTAAACTGCAAAGTTGGTGAATGTGTTTTTTATTGCTTTTTAAGAGGTGGTTTTAATGCTTTCGTGTAAGCATATATTTTTATTTGTGTCCGAAATTTTACGATGAGCGATATTGAACATCGCATACCTGTTTTTTTAAATGTGAAAACCACGCAAGAATACCCACTGCCTGAATACAGTGGGACTATCGAACTGCATGTGGGAAAGATAAAGGTTGGAAATTACCATACTATACAGATCTGATCATTAAGTACTGCTAAAGCCATTTCAAGCAACGTTTCGATTTTCAATGATTTTCTTTTACCGGGGCTTTACTGAGAGTTCCTATCACTCCCGTGAGGCGTGAAGTAAACATACAGTATCTTATTTAATTACATGTGATATAACGTATGTAATTAATTTTTTTTAAATGTCCATGACGAGTTTGAAACCCACGACCTCTGAGTCTGGAAACAAGAAGCTCACTGCTCTGCCACGGAGGTGGTCAAAGCAAGCGCATTGCAATCATCAATCCTCCCTCTCCTCTACCCTCCATCCGCCGCCACTTGGACCCACTCTCTGCCCCGTCACCCGGTCTGGGAGACCGCTCCCGTTACAAGTTAATTACGGCCATTAAATCGGGCTCTAATTTAATATGGTGCGGCGGCCAGCGGATCGCGTTAGTCAAAATCTCGGATTTAAACTCCATCCTGAGCCAGAAATGTACAAGTTTTAAGAGGAACGACTGCGCGCTCTGTTTCATGCAAAACTTACTATTGGATTTGAGGCCAAAATACCCACCCAAACTGAATGCTCTTTGTTTTTAAATTAGAGGCTTAGTAAAAATCTAGTACGGATTAGAAGTATTTTATTTATTTTTGTTTTAAATTGTGAAATATATGCCATTAAAGAAATCAGTATTACAGAGGCAAACTTTGAAAATTATTTGCTGGTGTTTAGGAATATGATTACATAAAAAAAAATTACAAAAAAACATCAACAACAAAAAATACGTTTTTTTTGGTCGATATTTTAAATTGTCTACGGCAAATTTGTGTTCCAACGTAAATTAGTCGTTTTAAATTTAAATTTAAGTCCATCATAATACTTATTTTATTTATTTTTATATTTCATTGTATCATATTTTCATAGTAGATACGGTAAAATTTTTTTTTTAAATCACCGTTAGCCCCCAAATAATTGCTAAAGTTGCCTCTGAAATCGCGAAAATTCGATATCTTTAATGGCCATTATTTTGCAGGTTCTATTTTTTTTTAAATACTTGTAATCCGTACTAGATATTTGCCAGAACTTTTGGCTAAAAAAATATCATTAGGTTTAGATGAGTATTATGGCCTCAAATCCAAAATTAAGTTTTGTATGAAACATAGGTTTTCAATATCACGCGTTTATTTTCCACTTTCGAATCCCCATACCTATTTTGGAGCGTTATGATTTAATTTTTACGTTTGATACAACTATGATTTATATCAAAAAATGCGGTAATCGTTGTTCGACGAATTTATGTATTTTATATTATTATAATTATCTTACAGAACTTTTTTTTAATAAATAAACCCTTTTTAAAGCTAAATAATAATATTAAATTTTGAAATAACTTTTTGAAGCCTATAAACCTCATCGTTATGTTAATATTATCTTCAATGATTCAAAATATATATTCAATTTTTAACTATTCATTATTTTTTTGTTTTGAGATTTAAAAACCTCATTTTAATATTTAATCGTTGTAGAAAATAATATTAACATAACCTAAATGAAACATGAAGACGGAAAAAAAACGACAGAAAATAAAAAGATTTCAGTCGCATCTGGGACTCGAACCCAGGACCTCTGCCTATCCGGGGCAACCGCTTAACTAACTTAGCCAATGAGACCAGTTCAATTTGTGTCATCTTCATCTAGGTTATGTTAATATTATTTTTCATTTAGATTATGTTTATATTATTTTCTACAATGATTAAAATATGTATTTTTAATCATTGTAGATAATATTAACAACTCTCAAAATGCTGCTACCGTTACTTTTTTTTGTCTTTTTGGTTTCACGTTTCATTTTAAGAGTTGGTAATACGAGTATTATCTTCAATGATTAAAAATATAATACAATGAGGTTTATAAGCTTCACTAAGTTATTCCAAAATTGGATATTAATCCTAGACTTCACAATCAACGTATGTCCCATATAAATTAAAATCAGATACGTATATCCGAGACACTAATTAAAGATTACCAAAAAATCGGGTAGAATCTTGTAGTCATGATAAAAAAAGGTATCAGCCAAAAAAATATGCAATGTCCCGGATAGACCACCAGGTCCGGGGTTCAAGTCCCAGCTGCTACCGTTACCCTTTTTTGTCTTTTCGGTTTCATGTTTCATTTGAGAGTTGTTAATATTATCTACAATGATTAAAAATAAATTATAGTAGTTATTATTAAAATATAATCACTTAATAAGTAAATAAAAAATATGTAAATATTATCTCTAATATACGAGTATATACATCTAACACCCAACTTCAGTACAAAGAGATTGAAACCTCCAGTATGATAGGTTAATAATAAGCCAAAAAACAAATCTGGTACGGTTTCGGAGAACTTATTTTGTATATAAAAGGTTACCATGTGAAACCTTCTGTCGGAAATCGCCATTTTGGGGCAAATTTTTTATTTATTTTTTAACAGAGTCGTCTCTGGAAACTCTCACACATCATTCATAATGCAGTTCTGAAGCCGAATTAATTATTGCCATTGGCCCTAATACGTGAAGATATTTCCGTGATGGGTGATACGGTCAAGCAACCCTTTCCCCAACCCCACCGTATATATTAGTGAGAAATCATGATTTCTATCCGATCCCCGTCAAAATTTACACAATAATCAAAAGGTCAAAACGATATCCAACCTCTTGAAACTGATATATGTTATTGTCTTCGATTTTTGTTGTAAATGGGTTAGGTGATTTTGTTAGCTTGCTGGGAACCAGCCTTAAATCCGTGGATTCTGTCTGTTGATGCGCTTATTGTGTCATGGAACCAGCTCATTAAAATGCAAATAGAATTATAGGATGAAGACCACCACCGGGGACACCCGCTCCACGCTTTAAACTGCAAACAGGCGACTGCGCGTGAATACGTCTGGCAGACTCTGGTGAGATTCATTCGGTCTCACTGGACATTTCTAAGGCCTTTGACCGGGTTTGGCACCGAGGACTTGTCAACAAACTGCCTTCTTACGGACTTCCCGTTTCCTTGTGTACGTGGATTGCCGACTTTTTGAGGGAGAGATCGATTCAGACGGTTGCTGATGGTTTCATCTCTTCCTCGCATTCAACAAATGCTGGCGTCCCACAAGGATCGGTTCTATCTCCGACATTGTTTTTGTTGCACATCAATGACCTCTTGACATGTGCACCAATCCATTGTTACGCGGATGACAGTACAGTCCATGATTGCTTTTTGTTTGACAAGCCCCCAAAGGGCACACAAACTCCAACGGCTCGGAGGGCTTTGAAGCAGAAAATGGACGGTTACCTCGAGAGGGTCTCCTCTTGGGGTAAGAATAACCTCGTCGAATTTAATGTTTCAAAGACCCAATCATGTCTGATTACGTCTAAAAGGGATCAAAATGACAATCTAGTCTCCTTTAATGGAAGCAATCTTCCCAACAAGCCCTCCATTGATATGCTTGGTGTAACCTTAAGTGATCAGCTCAGGTATGGGGTCTCCATCGAAACCCCAGTAAAGTTAGCCTCTCAGAAGCTGGGCGTATTGTACAGAGCCCGCAGATACTTTAATAGTACACAACTGCTGACCCTGTACAAATCGCAAGTGCGCCCCATTGTAAAATTTGGCAGCCACCTCTGGTCGGGAGTCCCAAAATATCTGAAAAAAACCTTGACTCTGTGCAGAAACGGGTGGTCCGTTTGATAGATTCGCCTATCTTAACAAATGGGTTGCAATCTTTGGAGCACAGACGTCGGGTGGGAATGCTGTCCTTGTTCTACCGGTATTTTTATGGAAGATGCTCCGAGGAGCTAGCGTCATTGATCCCTTCGGCACCGGTGCATAGTCGGGAAACACGCCAAACGCGCGCCCAACATTTGCACACGGTTGACATTTGGCACATGAGAACGGGTCGCTTCTGCGACTCGTTCTTGTGTTCAACAGCTCGGCTGTGGAATGATCTGCCGGCTTCTGTGTTTCCTCCATCCTATAACATGGGTCTCTTCAAGACCCAAGTTCACTCCTTCCTATCCTCTAAAAGATCCTCCACACAGCATCCCCAAAGATGATATAGGCCTTGAGGGAAATTGTTTCCTCCTTGGTCTCCTGTGTGGAGTTACTGTAAAAAAAAAAGAGTTCATTTGATACAATGCGTTATAAGGCTTGTTATTTCCTTGAGAATCATTGATCTGAATTCATATTGTGCACCCCGTAGAAAGAAAGTTTTCCAGATATATCCTATTCAGTGCTTCACGTAACTTATTAATTGGATACTAGAACCTTCCGAGTCGATTCGATTAATCTTAAAATTCGGATTATCTTATTAAAACTTTACATGAAAATTTATTGAAAATAATATCAAAAGTCTTAATGAAAATATTAAACAGAAAATGAAACGATACGGTCGCGACTAAAATTCGAACTCAGAACCTCTAGTCTATTCGGGACTGGCGTCTCTTCCAATTCAGTTACTTTTATGCTTACTTTTTAAATGATTATTTTTTTAATCTATAATTTTCATACGTTACCTATGTTTGTCATCTCACTATCGCCCCTTCGCTAAAACATTTCAAACTATAATGGGTTCAAGTCCCAGTGGCACCTGAAATCTTTTTATTTTCTGTTTCGTCGTTGGAATGTTTTTAATATTCAATATTTACGTTAAAAAAACTGTTTTCGTTATATCTATTTATGAAACTGTAAAATATAATTTTAAAAATATTAAGAGCCTTACAACTTTGTTCCACATTTATTTCATACCTGACCGATTTCCTTCTTGGAGGGTATCTTTGCACGTTTAAGACTTATTCTAGAATATTGATAACTTCTTTACAATAGAAAACTAACACGTGGAACACAGTTATTAAGTTTTTATTAATTTTATTTTGTCATATCGACGATTTTGTCTTCCGTTAAAGTCGATTTAAGAAGAATCTTACAAAAGAGTTGAAATAGACCTGTTTACTTTCAAAGGGATGGAGGCAATCATGTCTGAGTTCTTCAACGACACCACCACCGCCTTCTACATCATCCTGATCGTGTGGATCGCCGACCAGTACGACGCCATCTGCTGCCACACCACCGTGACCAAGAGACACTGGCTGAGGTGAGTTCTTTTGCGTTCAATTACTATTTTCATTTTATTTCAACGTGTTATTTTATACTATTTTAGGGGTTTATAGTACCTGTACAGCATTGGCGTGCATTATTCTGTGATCATGGGCAGGCTGTATGCAGTTTGACAAGTTGGGCGATGAATAATAATTGTGCATTGAATATTTCAAAATAACCAGTTTATTTATCATCTTCCACTGATTGGTGTCGTCAACTGAGTAAATGAGCGTAAATTGATGGATAAAATACTATATAAATATCTTTTATACGTTATTTTTTCTTCGGGTAGGCACAGCTTTTCAGCTTTTTTCGGGTAGGCACAGCTTTTTATGGACTGCACGCCATTGCTATAAAGCTTATTCTATGGCGTCTCTGGAATGTGTGAAAAACGACTGTCAGACTTACCCTAATTCAGAAGGTGGTTTATTATAATGCACGTTGCAATTTTAAGATCAATATATATATATATATATTTTTTTTTTGATATTTTATACACAATACACGAGTAAGCAAACAAGGTGAAGATAAGAGATCGTAAAAGATTTTTAATAAGATATGTAGTTCGTCCAAGTCTAGAGTCACGAATGCTCTGAGCACGATGTCAATATAAAACAAACTTCATCATCACAACAAGCACATTGTTTTTATTAATAAAGACGATAATACTCTTTATAATTTGAACGAGAAAAGCACAGCCTGAAGACAAGTGTCATGCAACTAGTAATCTCAAATCTCAGTGAATTCGAGTGCATTCCGTGAGCTCGTACCTCTGTTTTTAACATTGCAAAGGTGAACCTATATACTAGTGACATCTGTCGGTGATTCTATTAACAGTTAGCACTAGTGGACACTAGAGACATCTATGCAAAATATCACGCCATTGTTATTGATAGTCCGGACGGTTTCCGCTAGTGGCGCTAGGGGCGTTCGTGTTTTGTAAGCGATTAGGTGTTTTGCCTGTGGCCAGGTGTAGCTACTTACGAGTCACTACTCGATATTCTCTACTATGATTCGATACATTATTATGTCGAGAGGAATGTACATAGTGGGTGTTTCGTACAAAGGTTTTGTTTTGATTTTAGGGCCAAAATTGCCCAATTGTCCCAATTGCCTGCTGCCCCTGGGACTATGGCGTCCCCAACTGGGTATGTGATGAGACTGAAAGAAATGTAAGGGAAAGGAGATTGGAATAACAATCAAGATTTTTTATTAAAATCAAAAGATATCGCATATTTTTCTACTACCCAGGAGAGATTAAAAAGAATGTTTACACAAAAATGCCAATCTATCCGCCATTTTAGAGGCAACTTTGATAATTATTTGCGACAAAATCTAGTTATTTTTTTTAATTCTCGCTTCAGCTTTTCTGCTATACGATTAGGGTTTCTTTGGACACCTGAAAACATATTTTTTGAAACATTCATCCTACTTACAAATACATCGCAAAGCCTGACCCATATTTTAAAATAAAAATTCACGATATTGCGCTACGCGGGAAGTATGATGCGTAGTTTACTGTGCTTTGGGATCTTTTTATTTGGAGGGAGGAGAATTTTTTTAAATTCATGCAGGATACTAACATAACTATTTATACTTATTATTGGGGGAATTTACGGTTTAGTTTTAGTTTTCAGTTGTGCTTTATTGACGGAAGTATTCTGTGGAAGATCTGCGTGTGGTGACGTAAATAATGTCACCGTCGAACTACGGGCATAAAGCGCATTATTGTTGCACTATGACATAATCCTTTTTTCTCTTCTAAATGTGGAATGATGTTCGCAAACGTTATCCCATTTGAATAATTTTTCGCATGGTTTCGCAAATCAAAAATCCAAATTAATATGCAAATTTTTATTAATTATATTTGCAATGGATCATCATCGGAGCTATATAATAGCATAGTGGTTCGATGTGCTAGTAGTAGTTGCTGGAACAATATAATCGAATTTAAACTGGACGATGATTTTCGTGATAACTCTTTTTTCGTGTCAATAAATCAGCCGCTAGCCAATTAAAAGTGTTGGCATTATTCAGTCAAAAATTATTTAGTCAAATATCGATGCATATTTACTGAAATTGTGGAATTAAATTAATATATTTCCCACTTCTATCGAAATTTTTTCTAATTTTGCTATTTTGAATAAAAAAAATATTTTCCTCAAAAGATGTGTAGTTACTTCGTGGCGTCATTATTAATAAATTAATAAGACCGGTCAGTGGCTGAGTTGGCATCGCGTTTGGGTCTCACCCAGGCGTCGTGAGTTCAGTTCCTCGGCTGGCTAAGTCCTCCATTACGACACAAGCATCCGCTTACTGTGATGGTAGTAGAAGATTTTCAAATATTGTTAGGTTATTCGTAACCAGGGAATATCTGTCTTTCTTTAAAAAAAAAAAAAAGAATTACTTTGTTTACACCACTTTTCTCTATTTTTTTTTTTTTTTTTATTTCAGTAATTAGAAAAAGTGTTGATATAGGTTTATATTAATATTTTATTTTTTAAATTTCTAATATTAATTTATTATTTATTATTTTATAATATTTTTATTTTATTTATTTTGTCAATTTCTTACCTACTTTTTCTTTCACCACTTACTGTTAATTTTTGTTTGTGTTTGTAATTTTATTTATTTAGTTTTGTTTCGTACTTTGCAATTAATCATTCAGTATTTCTAGCAGTGAGTTCAATCTTTTTCTCATACGATTTTTTACACTGCATACGAAATATTGTTGTCCAAAAGTTATCCAAAATTTAATTATTAAACATAATATCAATGAAAATATGAAACAAAAGAAGACACAGACGATACAAATACTCATATACGATCGCGACTGGGACTCGAACTCAAAACCTCTAATCTATCCCGAACTGAAGTCTTGTCCCATGAATTATTCAAGTGATAAGTTCTTCGTTAAAAAATAACTCCATTAAGGGTATTTTACGTTCTATATATAACTCCAACTGAAAGGAAAATCATGAAGAGTTTTCCGTTCACACTAGTTAGGAAAATTTAAGGAAGCAGTAGAGGAGGGTCATCACAAACCAGTGACGTGAAGTCTAGTGCTAAATTAAATTAATTAATGAAATGCGACGTAGAGGACGATTTATCACAGATGGTGTTCGGACCAGGAGGATGTATAAGACGTTCCGCTTCTTCCAATTGAGCTACCGAGACCCGTATCGTTTTTATTATCTGTGTTTTATTCTGTTTCATATTTTCATTGAGAATTATTGATATTGATTCTTCCCCTAGTCCTTGTTGGTCGGGGACCCATCCCATCAGCGCCTCCAGGCGTCTCTGTCCTGTGCTACGTCAATGTAGATCCATAGTAGGCCCAGCCTCTCCTCGCACAGCTTCTGAAGTTGCTTCTCCCACCTGTGTCTGGGGCAGCCCACTTGAGGTCTTCTCTCTGGAATATCACTTTAATAGAATTTTCAGTGGTTTTCGATCTTGTAGCTTTTTAAACACGTGCCCAGGCCACCTCAGTTGCGACTTTTCAATGAAGATTAACAGTGGTTCGATGTTTTGCTCCTCCCAGATCATCGAACTTCTTATTCGTCCCCTTCTTGCGACTCCTGCATTGATAGATATTATTTTAAATAATTAATATTACAATGAAATGTAAAGCTTCAATAAGTTAATCCCAATTTTAATATTTCCAAATATTATTTGCCGATGCTCTTTTCTGAACACATCTTAAGACATATATTTCGAAAGCTTCCACGGTTATTTTTGTTCCTCCACTACATCTACGCAAATAAGTACCTTATACTAAAAGATAGACATTTTACTGTAATTTGGTAATATTGAGGTAAAAGCATGTATATTGATTTATTTAACGGTGCTAAAAGATATTTTCTTCTGCTATGAAATTCATAGTGTGCTGTTTAAAGTAGGTAAGTTCGCTGTTAGCCGTCGATATTATTATACAACTTTGAACACGAGTACCTCATTATAAGCCCAAATCCTTTTCTCAGAAGCATAATGTTGGTTTTCTACCCACTCATCGTCGATCATCCCTTCTTCCCATCTTAATGGTCCTACGTAGGTACAGCTCTGAATAATTCTGTTGTCTCAATCCGGTTGTAATTTGAATAGGAACTAAGCCAATGCGAGTGGGCATGATAATGATCACCCACGACTTCTGAGAAATCGGTAGACATAGGGGGTCAATATAATGGCGTATTACCTTCGAATAAACCAAACACTTCGAGTATGTTTAGTTTAAACACGATGTACAGAGTGACATGTTTATCTGTATAGTCGGGGACTTTGCTTCTGTAGATATTGGGGCTACCAGTACAAAAATTTCGTTAACTTCCCTTTCAGTCGCCCACAATCAGTGTGTAGATCTGAAATATTTCTGTTGGGATGTCTTTGCCGACACACAACTCGTACATTTGTATTTTTGGTTGGTAAGCTATGATCTGAATACATATTTTTCTTGATTTTTTGTGAAAATTCATTATATCAGTTTTCATCACATTTTTTTGGCTTTCCACGAACTTATATTTGTTTCTAAGTAGTATGGGATATATTGGCATTTCTTGGAATGTCGTATTCTTTTGTTTAATCGAGTTTGTACTCATATTACAAGAACTCTATTACTCGGCGAAGTTGCTCGAGATCCACTTGCATTTATTTAGTATTTGCCCTCCGCAGCAGGGTAATGTTACGAGCGACTAACTGCTGTCTACTCACTGCTCTGCAAATCCATTTCACTGCCTCCATTATGCCAATACAATACCCGGTTTTCCGGACGTCGATTACTAATCATATGCTTGCTTTGAGGGCTTGATTAGTTAACTCGGTGATTGTATGGCGTCAAGTTAACCAGAAGTCCTTTAAGGTTGAGGTATCGGCTCTTTGTTCCGGGTCGTATCCACAGACATCCCCGTCCCCGTCCCCGTACCATGCTCTGCAAATATTCCGTCGGCCTGTTTGTATACCTCCACTGATTCCCGCAGGCAAACTATTGTCCACACCTATATGCATTGTATTCGCCTTTAGAGCTTATAATGTGCCTATACGCCTAAGTACGAAGACAATGGTGTGCTGGCAACCATCTGTTTACCGGATCACTGTAGTTAGTAGTCAATCAAAGATATCACGATATTAGTGGCTCAGTCTTTCAAACACAATACTACATTATTTACGTTCGCTATTTTTTATAGGTAATATAGTATATGTCAGTTACAAACGTCTGTCAGATTAGATATATTTAGAAATATTCCCGCTTGACATTCAATTTCAAATAGTTTCGCTATTTTTTATTGGTAATATAGTATATGTCAGTTACAAACGTCTGTCAGATTAGATATATTTTAAAATATTCCCGCTTGACATTCAATTTCAAATAGTTTCGCTATTTTTTATTGGTAATATAGTATATGTCAGTTACAAACGTCTGTCAGATTAGATATATTTAGAAATATTCCCGCTTGACATTCAATTTCAAATAGTTTCGCTATTTTTGAACCTATCCCAAAATGAAATACTGTTTCTGAAAACAGATAAAATACTTTTTCAATTTTTTTTACCGATGAACAACAATGATCAACATATACAATTAAAAATATTAAAATTTTGATGGCAAATACAGAAAAAGTTTTTTTAAATCGCTTACCGATAATTTTTTTTTCTTTGTAAACTGTTGCAGTTTATACCAAACTAAAACAAAACATATTTTATTAGAAAATTGTATTATGAAGGTTATTGACACCTCTCTTTTTTTAATTTCATATAAAAATAATTGTAAAAAAATTGGCATTGTTTTTTTTTTATAAAATGCTAAATGTTGTTTCATAGAATTATTTCATATTATTCGGGAGCGTCTATTTTAAACTTTTAAATGCAAAGAGAAAGCTTTGTGTTCTCTCCTAATACTGTTTCTATCAGATGTCTGACCATAATAGAAAACGATTTTTATGAGAACGTTTCACTTGGTGATAGATATGTTTCGTTACAATTACGTCACTACGTGACCCTAGTGGTTTTACCCATACAGACATTACATCATAATATATTAATTGTTTTTGTGTTTAATTCGTAGAACTCCATTTATTTATTTTTTTTAAATTTATTGTAAATCAAATTTAATAATGTTATTAATACTTGTAGAACTTAATAATAACATTATTAAATTTGATTTACATTAAATTTAAAAAAAAATTACATCGTAATGGTTGAACAGTTTCATGATTGCGAACTTTTCTTACTTATGTGCAATATGGATTATAGTTATCACGTTCGTAGTCACATGGGCATATTCATAAAAGTTAACTTCGCCCAAAGCTTTGAGTTCAAAGTCATTCCCATTTAAGTGGCTCATTGTTCCTAATTCCAAAGTTATCTTTTGACATTTATAAAAGTTTTAACTGTCAGATTACGCCAAACCCAAAGATCAAACCCAGATCGTATCCATTCATTTGATTTGCGGGCAAGCTGTGCTTGTCGCATATGGATCAATATTGCTTAGATTATCTCTCCCCAAAAGTGGTTACATATGGATTGTGGATGAAGAAAAATGTTCTCAGGTCAATTAATCAAATGAGACAAAGTTTTTCCTCCATTTGGTCCCATTCTCCTATATACGAGTACATTGTCATATATTATTTATTTAGCTTTGATAGAAAAATCACAGATTTCGCGATGTAGGCGTGAAACAACGCATGTATTGTCATAACTACGTTATATATACGTATGTGGCAACTATTTAATAATAAGTAAACGAACGTACCAAATCTTTTCTTGAAAGCTTTTCACTCATCAATAAAAGCGTGCCAACCGAATTTATTAAATATTATGCCTTGTTTTGATTGTATCGTTTCACGTTTCCCACCGCACCGTAAATATATCACCATGATATTATTAGCACTCCTCCCTGATACTGATACACTTGTTATGTTATGAAAGCCCCCGAGTCTTGAGGTCGCTTGTTCCGCTCTCGCGATGATGGCAAACACTTCACTCCGCCTCTAGAAATCGTTGCTAATTGTGTGGTGCTGTTTTTCCCCTGCCGTGCCGTGCCTTTCATTCGAGTGGTTTGTGTATGGTGATTTACTGCTCGCGGTGCTTTACGGCTGTGTGTTCTACTGCTCTGTGTGTTTTGTGTTCAACAACTGACACTCGCGGGCCTCGGCGGGCGTTTGAGCTTTTGAAACTTTTCAGCACGCTTTTCAGGCTTTATTCGAGAGTGTTTTAAAAGGCGTTTCGATGAGAGCGCTTTGCAGTCGTGTTGATGGGATTGTTAAGTGAGTATTTTGCGGCTTTGGGAGAAGTGAGTAGCTTTTAAAGATTTCAGCTGATTTAAACTCAACTTTCTACGTAAATATACATTATACATTGGTTACAGTCGAATTGACAGATGTATGAATGTGAATGAAGCAAAAATTATGTGTCAAGACGAATTTGTCTGGCGTGCTATCCTCTCTGATTTATCTTTGGAAACTAATGAAAATGGTAGATGCTGAAATATTGCCAGGAACGTGACGCTTTTAGGATATTATTTATTTCGTCCTGGGAAGACACAACTCACTATTTATTTGATTAACGTTGTTTTTTAATTTATGTTTATAAGGTTCTGCTATGATGCTGTTTGTTTTTTTATATGAATACCGCACAAAGGTCCCAACTACTCCCAACCGTCTGGAGCCAGTGTGACTATGGCATCCCCGATTGGGGAATGTTATGAGGCTGATGGTAGAGGGGAGGGGAAGGAGAAGAGGAAGAGGAAGGTGGGGAAATACCTGGCTATTCAGATCTGATCACCAAACACGGCAAAAAGCCATTTCAAGCAACGTTTCAATTCTGAATGGTGGTCTTTCACCAGGGCGATACTGAGTATCTTCCACTCTGGAACGTGCGCAAATATACCATATATTAATTTTAGTTAATTAATTGTGAACAACACAAATCAATTAAATCTGCGTACCTTAATTTGTTTGCAATCCCCAACAAATGGTCACTTTGCAGGTTGCTAACTCAAGGAATACTACAAATGATTTATCTGTAAATTCTGTACGGGTAATTAGTAGAATGTATAAGACTTCAAAATACAATAATCCACTAAATCTACATGAAGTGCGTACTAGAATTTCAGGTAATACGTTCAAAATTGCTATCACTAGTTTATCAAACTGCACCTATTTTAAGACATTTTTGGACGTATTTCGTAAAAATGGAGGATTACAGTTTGAGCATTTTTGTCTTTTGAAACGTTATAGAATTTACAGATATATCATGTGTGGTATTGCTTGAGTTACCAACCTGAAAAGTGATTTTTATTGCCATTTTTGAGTACTGTCCCTTAAGGGTCTCACCACGATCCGAGAGGGAGCTTCTTCCAAGAATTTGCGTATTGGCTTCTGTAATATTATAATTCCTGCATAATACGTTGTTGAGGGTATTTGTTACGGAATTAAGTATACACTTCGAACGACTGGTAATCATATTCATTTTCATACATTTATGTATAAGTGTTAGGTAAGATTATTAAATTGCTAATGAGAAGACTTTTGAATGATCGTGCTGGTTTTAATTTTGAACTTTCAGTAATATTGCACATATTTTTTGCTAATTTCGTTTCAGGAAAGTTAGTATATTTTTATTTTTAAATTAAGATAATTAACTGGATTGTTACGAGCTTTGTGACACCCGTTTCTGCCTTCGAAACCATCAAACTGTATGCCTGTCATAATCAAGGCGGTTAACAAAAATAATGCATTGAAAAATGATAATTTAAGTCATAAATTTTTGTTTCTACTTATTATATTATATAATTTATTTAACTTAACTCCATGATACGTGCATGAGCCTAATATGGGGGTCGACTGAACTTAAAAGAAGTAATAATATATTAAAAAAAGTTAAATAAATAAAAAAATTAATTGTTTTTATTTATTGAAGCGTACAAATAACGAATTAGAATATCCTTGTGGGGTTAACTGCCTTTCATTTAAAAATATATGCTTTCATTGTGATTCCACATCCCTCACGGTTCCATTTCGACTAGTTGTCCGGCAGAAATGGGCACATTTCAAATGAACAATGAGCGGACTTAATATGAATTCCTCGAGTCCTGTGTACACGACCCCCGCCTTTCTCTCCAGCGCCACGGAGATAGCCCCCTTCCACAAACCCCATAACCACCCACCACCCCCAACAACCACCTGCCCCCTCCGCGGAAGCCTTCATCCCTTACCGGAGCTTTATTATTTTAGGAGCCAGTGGGGTTGTTCTTTTGCTTTCCTTGGGAGGGAAACCTCCCCAAACATCCTCCCCCTTCCACCTCGCAGGGTCCTTAGCTTCGGTTTGGCGCTCCAAGTTTTGCCAGGTACCTACATATATTGTTGTTTTCTTTGGCCGTTTGTTTTGCGCGGACCCAAAGGATACGGCCATGAAATTACTTTACCAGTTTAAAGAGAGAAAACCTACGAGTGATTGCTGAATTCATTTGCCAGGGAATTCTGGATTTTTCTTCTATTTCTTTTAACGATACGTTATTTACTATGGAGGGGGGTTGGGGGGATTTATTAATTCGACATAATTATAATATTATTACGCAATACAATAACATAATGTTTTTAAAAAAATACATAGACTTTTATCAAAATAAAATCAGATATATGTCCTTTATCTGACTGTTCTACGTATACCTTCTTACTAAAGCATCTACTTACCAAACAGCAAACATAATTTTTGTTTTCAAAAAATATCCGCTTTTCTTTACGCAGTTAATATTTATTAGTAACACCTCCGGATTTGTATAATAATAATAATAGTTCTTTATTCCAGAAGGTATGCAGGGGTAGTGCAATGCAATACGTTCCATAAGTTATCATAATACAAACAGAAATTAACCATATGTACGTAAAATAAGAAAAACATTACTCAGTAAAATATTCAAAATGTTCGTTCATATGGTTACTTTCAATTTGATGGAGTGCATTCTGTTTACAAGTTACATTTTGCTTAGCTTTACTACTGCAAATCAAATTATTATAGAACCACCTCTCTTCCATTAACATTTCTATTATGTTTATATTCTTACTTTCACATATAGTTACTATCATGTATAGTACAGTACTATAATACTATTTAAGTATATGATGTATTCAAATTGTACATTAGGTACCATTACTGTCGCCACATGGCGTCCCTCTCCATATCAAACACAAAAGGGTAGTTTTTATTAAAAAATATATGTATTTTTTTGTATTTATCTTTTAAGATGTCTGTATTTTAATATCTATAATATGTTAAATAAATAATAAATAAATAAAAATAATGTATTTGAACATTACTAGCAATATCGGTGTATATATTTTTATGATCCATATTGATTATTTGAGGTCTATCAAGTCTTCATTGTAAATTGAAGAAATGCGTTCTGAAGGTTTGTGAGAAGTGGACTACTTTAGCATGGTATTCAATATCGGCGTTAACAGAATATACGATGAATGTTAAGTTCAAAGCCAGCAAGGCATTTCGATTGTAACAATATTGTTCAAACGTAAACTTTTTCTCTGTTCAAACGTTGAAATTTATCTATTTTGGAAAATTTCCGGATTTCGTCTTTCGGGCACAGGAAAAGCATTTCAAGGAATAAAATAAACCGCTCTTTAATATTCGTTAAGCAATAGGTGCTTACCTCTGTATGTATTTGCCAGCTGGTCTTTATCCCACGTTTTTACTCCCCGACTAAATCGTTCTGAATAATATTACGGGATTTGCTTATTTTGTGTTGATTGTTTTTTTTTTTTTTTACTTTTGTACCTACCGTGAAAACACCATTTTCCACGATTTAAATAAAATATAGTGATCAAAGGGAAAGCGCAAATAACAATACACGATATTTATACATTTTGATGTCTTTTATATAAACCATCAAAATCGGCGTGTCTTTAATTTTTTTGTGTTTGAGTTTATTTTACCCCTTTATAAATCTGTAATTACAACCCCAAGTTAAAAGTAACTGAAGGCCGTAGCTTTAAAAGTGATTTTTATGAATAAATTATTAAGAATAACTTTGTTAAATAAGCTATCCTCATCAGGATAAACAGTATATTAGTATGTAGTTGGTAATACTAATGGCGCAACAAAGTGACTACAAATCTATTGAAGAAATTATTTTTATTAATTTCCTTTCAGCAAGTAACACGTTTCAGTATTTGTATTATGATTTTTGCTGGGACGCTTAGAAGGTTTGGGGATATAGAGCAGATGAACAGAGAAAGGAGTTAACGAGAATATATGACGCGGTAATTAATGAAGATGTCGGTGACGCCCGAGGAAGACATGGCACGATCAAGTGAATCAAATACTCCAGTCGGGTCATATCAAGAGTCAGAATGACAGAAGAGTATGTATGAGACGCTATATGAATGTGAATAAAGCGAGGAGTGCATGTCGAGACAGAGTTAGTTGTATGGCGGTCTATCCTCTCTGCCAACCATTGCGGCAAAAACGACGTGATGGTTGGTTAGTTATTCAACCTCGTCAGCAATCGGAAGGCTAAAGGAGCAAAGGTGCAAAAGAGCATTCCAGATACCCACTAAGTGCGGAGATCGGGCTTTCGTTTATATTTAGAGAATTGTAATATATAGTTATTGTTAAATATGTTTACTGTACTAAATAAATTAATAAAATATAATAACTTTCAAGTTCACAAAGACGAATAAAAACGAAACAGTTAACCCATTACACGTCAATTAAGAAAATCATAATATTTTGTACATAAATGTAGAATGATTTTTAAATCTTTACTTCAGAACTAGCCCGTAGTATCTTATTTCTATACAAAGGGCTATTACAACCCCTCACATGTTTCAATCTTCGCACAGTGAATTGATTCAAACAATCTAGTTAGACAAAAATCAAAATGGGAATTTTAAAAAGGATAACCAGAAAATCCGAAATGATTTATAACTAATTTCTAATGTGGTTCCACGAAATGATATCAATGACTGAAGTCGGACTTTGTAATAAGGAACTCCAGTAAAAAATATAACGGCAGAAAAAATTCACACCGATCAGCAAACACCGATTCAGAATATATGTACAAGTTTTATTATAAATGAAATATGACAAACTTAATATCGTCTGTAAAATTCATAAACCATTGCTTACAAGTGAACAAAAAATCATGTAATTCAAACACCCTGTTATGTTGGTACCAGTGCATTCGGAACATCTGGCGTTACGGGTCTCATCCGCGCATATTATGGTTTTGGATTTGTATGGAAATTTTTGTTTGTATTTTAAGTGCGTATTTTTTTTAGTTTTGACGAATTTTAAACATAATTTAGGTTACTTTAAGCTCTATAATTGGTGTTAAATATAAAAACTTTTATTGATGAAAGCAATCTGAATATTCATGGCAAACCAATTGTCAATACGGATAATATAATAATAATAACTTTTGTAATTAAATTTAACTATAACTAAAAGACACGTATAATATAATAATGTAAGTGTACAGTGGTTTATAAAGTAAAATAGAAAATAATATAATAACAGTTATAGTTGAAGTTTCACATAACCCGCTTCACTAGGCTAGCCTGTGTTGAGGCAGTAATTGGATATTGTGTTAATGTTAAATACTGTTATTATTCTTTGAGTTGAAGTTTCTAAAACGGTACATAATTACTTATGTTTAGTGGTTAATGGTTTACTGTGAATACAATGTTAAATTATGTACATCGTTGTTTTGACATTTGACATTGAAGCGTTTTGGCGGGCTTTAAAAAATTGAAACTATTTAAAAAAAAAATTATTAACTATGAAAACTAACCATAGAATAAAATAATACTAGTATTTAAGGCATAACGGCGTTGAAAAAATATGGACTAGAGTTATTACGTTACTAAACCTAAGATCATTATTTCATCAGTCGTATTTAATTATTTAAGCCGTGTTGCTGCTTGTATAATACCAGTATGTGCTGTATGCAATTTACTGAGATTGTGTATGTCTACCTTCTTTCTTTTCATTTTTATTATTTTATATTGGATGATGTACATCCTGTCTTATGTAATAATATCTTTAAAAATGGCTTAAATTGCAAATCTTTAAAAGTAGTAAATAATTTAATTGAATTTCTAGTGACAAGTCGTCCTATTCAATAAAAGTACGGTGTTAAAGTTTGCTTTAATGGATATTGTGAAAAAAGGTGGGTTCTATGTTTTCTTTTTTTTTTTAAATCATGAAATTATATTTCTGGAATATTTTGTATATATTTTTTTAAAATTCATTCTAAATGTTCTCATCAATTTACAGAACTTTCTTGACTTTCAAGGCACGCTGAAAGTTTTCTCTATCACCGAATCACTGGTATAGCTCAAATTAGGGTTTTCTGTGTCTTTTCCCAGTGTTGTTAAACCCGCGAATTGACCGTAATACTTTAAATGTGCATGTTGCATTTTTCGTAATTAATCTTACTAATTAGTTTTGTACTGTGTCCTTAAAAGATATATATATTTTAATTTGACCATGAAACAAGCAAAGTAAAATTCGTATTTTTTAATTCCCGTCATTTATTTTGTTTATTTGCAGAAATCGATCGTGAAATTGTGCATTATCTCCCTTTCACATATTTCCACAGTTGTTCAAAAAGTTGTATAAAATACCTACAGAAATTCAATACGCTCGCAAAAAACTCTCCCGATAGCGTCTTTCGTGCATGAAATTTCAAAATGGATGTCGCACCCCGTGTCACACGTCGTTTATCTTCCGTAATGTCATTTTGTCGGTTCGGATTTCGTACTGTCACCCGCGCTTATTAACTCTGCGACGGAAACTCGATCGCTTGCAAAATAACGTACTGTACGTGTACACTGTGCACTTTACATATCAAGCACATGCACGAGTAAATTAGACATGTGCCCAATATTTAGGTATGTAATATTCTGACTATTATTTTTATTTATTAATCTTGAGGTCACGTCATCGTGTATTCTAATAAATGCACAAACATAAATATAGTATTATACGGACATTGACATTTGGCAAATACGTTTTAAATTTGTTTTTTATTATTAGTTTATATTAGGTGTATTTGGACATTTTATAAGTATAAAACGTTTAATAAGTATATTTAATTACTTGCAATATAAGTTTTCTTAGTGAATTTTTATTTTATAAATTTGAAAATATGAATTGTTTTGGGGAATTCTCTTTTACTTTGTGGAATAAATGCCTTTTTTTTAACAAAATCACGTACAATTTTTAAGTTCTGCTGGTTTCTGCATGAAAGCTGTTTTGCCTTCAACTATTATACTCACTCTCACTAGTCTATCACAGTGGTTACAGAGTTAATTATGCAGTGAAAAAAATATTAACTTAAACAGTATACATCAAGGGATTAAGAACCGCGAAAGAGCCCGTGCTTCACAATTTCGCGACGGAAACTGTAAACAATAATGCTGTATTGAACGGAAATTGTATCGAACGAAAAAGTCTAATTTTAATAAGAATCTCTAAGATCATTTCGGTATTCTGCTTACTAAACATTGAACAAAAGCGCTTTACTTCCATTACTTTCCTATGGGTATGTAAAATTATTCAGGTTGGTCGGTTTAGGCGGCAGGGATAGGCGGCGCCTAGGCGCCGGCTGGCCGCCCAGGAGAAATTACCTCCTCGCTACCAGGGCGCAGGGCGGGAATCAACTAGTGTCAACCAGTTGCCGCCCAGACTCGAGATTCAAGGGGACACTTGTATACAGGAATTGCCACGAGAAGTGACTGCTTTCTGCTGAAGAATTTCAGATAAATTGGGGAAACATATTCAAACCTGGTTTTGGACACGAGGTCAATTTTAATTAAATTTCTTAATAATCAAGTACATATTTGGGTTTAAATAAGATATAGTAAATAATATATCTTTTGGTTTTGTTGAAGTGTGCACAAACAGTAATCTTGGTCACATTTTGTCAAGAAATGATGTCATATCGCAAAAAAATCTATCGGTGGATGTTAAATATTCCTCCTTTGAGGCTTTCCATCCCTTGATATTGTTCGTTTTTCTGAATAATTTTCACGGGCTGTTTATAAATATCCGTTAACTTATCTTACTCGCGTAGGGAACTCAGTTCTTTGATATATATATTTTTTCTATGATCATTAAATTATTCAAATTTTCAATGGTTGCATATCACTTTAATATGCTTAATTTCGACTGGCTTTAAATGCCCCTTCACTAAGGCAATGGTAGATATACTTTTCTACGTACCTGTCGTTAGTATGCATTAATGTTAATATTAGTCAGGTCTTGCCCGTATAGTAACTACTCCTATCCGACAATCTGCTTCCTTCCATCGTAAACGATCCCAAAAATAATAGTAGCTAGTTATACATATCTTCCCATCATAAATAACAATTGATAACATAAATAATTCATCATTTGTTCCTGTAAATTGAGATATTGGCCGAATATGGGATACTTAACGTAGATAACGATAATGATTTATTGATTGCATTATAACTAAATACGAAATCTAACCTTCCGATTGCTGGTTTAGAATTGGAGTTGATATTTCTTTTGGATTAATGTTAAATATTCCCCTTCCAATTTCCTTTTCACCTTTTCACCATATTATTATAATATTTTGATAATATCATGGTGGGGACTGTCTCACCAAATCGACGACTTATTTCCACAAATTAAAAACATAAAATCATTTAAAATATGTGCTTAAGTTTATTAACAACGAATGTAGCTTGCAAATATCTTAGGATGTGACCGTAATTTCCTTTATTTGCGGAAGCTCTTCCTATAACCACAAGGATTCCCGATTCATTCGTAAACATTCCAGTAAATTAATTATAGCGTCGTGACCACCGCCTTTAGGTTACGTGGGTCCTAATCGCTCTTGACACGGTATCATTCTCTCCGGCCTGTACCTACCAACTACTTCCAGGCTGTATCTATCCTCACTAAGTTCCTATACAGTATGGGAAAACCCGATATTTATCTATCTACAAGAATGGAGGCACTATAGTACAAACAGTAGCTACTTGCGTTAGATATTATTTTATTATTATTTCTCTTTTTCAATAGAAATAAAATTATTATTATTTATTTATTTTTCATGGTCTCCATAAAACAGTTGTACACATACATAGTATTACATTACAATAAACGAGAAATGGTAAATAATATACGTGGACAATTATTAGGAATAGTAAATAGTACAAGTAAGTAAACATTTGTGTATTATTAATTTAAACAATACTAAAGATGATAATCCGTATAAAACATGCAAGAAGTGAGAGGTTGATAGGAAAAGTGTAAAAGTATGATAATTAATAATTGAAAAAAATATATGAAGAAGATGAAAGTACTCAATTTTTTAAATAACATCGTAATGTATTATACGAGTATTTTCCAGCCACCGACAGGTTGCCGGCGGTGAAATCAGGAACTTACGGCGATGCAATGGGAAGTAATGCAAAATCACGTGTTTTCGGTTTGAGAATTTGATTACCTAGAAATATCGTAGATGATTTAATTAAATACTGGAAGTAGGACGCACCTTGGTCCTTCGTTTAACCAGGCATTTTTTTGGTGTGACTTTTTATAAGCCTAGAAAAAAAATAAAGTGTCAGACATTAAAATATGTTTAAAGCGCAAACTCTCCTACTTACGAACTCCTTTTCCGATATTGTCGTATCGCTCATTGTGATAAATTATGTTTTTTTTAGAATATGACCGTAAAACATTTTAATAATTATGTCTAAGCTTTACAGAATAGAATAAAACACGCATTTTGGTGGATCGCCTTAAAAACGTTGATAATAATATATGTATCTGTAGATTCTGTAGTTGGTGGCAGTATCAGTTTCTTATTTTAAATGCTCCTAATGAATCTATCATAACAACACTGGCTCAGAGTGCCTGGCATTATACACGAGATTTTCAATTTAAAGTTTCACCGTTGTCAAATCTCCGTGTAAATCAGTGCTTAATTGTCAATGTTTTCCTTATTATCATCAGCGTATGATAAATAGGCTGTTACATTAACTTCAACATTGTACTAAATCAATATCATATTTGCCAAATCTAGCTTATTTCCACAAATAGTAAGTGACGCAGGCGACTGCGACTGTTTGACCGTTTCCTTTCGGCTTCCGTCCCCTGTTTGCGACAAACACTCTGCCGGCATCCCTCGATCGGGCGACAACACCGACAATTAGTCCCTTCCACATCCCCGTCGCTCCGTGTCGGGAATATTAATCCGCGTCGTGTAATTGTGTCCATCCCCGGCGTCCGGTTTGTGTCTTCCCGACAAGCCCGGGCATTAGATTTACTGGATGCAGAGGCTGCGAACTGACGCAGCTGTTTATTTCAACGAAAATCATTTTATTTCAAGTACAAAATAAGTTGTTTATTATGGTCATGTTTAATTCGCAAAACTTCATTTTAGTCTAAAGTTTAAAAAATTTGATAATAATAAAAATCGGTTTATTTAAAAAAAGTTCTGCTGGGTAATAATTATTATGCGTAACAGCTGTTACGCCTTCCGAAGACATAATCAAAACAAAGTTGATCAATAATCCCATCATATCTATAAAGCTAAAACAATTCTCGAACGGTGTGATCTGACGTCATGAAATTTGGACCGCTTTTTCTGCTTGGTCAACTATTTTCAGCTTGCGGTGTTATTTCCATGAAGCATTTAATTCTTCATTTAACTTAAGACGAGACTCCGTAGTATTTGTTTCACATTTCTTAAAGTGTTTCGTTAGAAACAAGTTTTCGATTGAAACGTGTTGAACTCGGTTGAAGTCTGATAGTACATACTGCTAAATTATTAAACGGTAGAAGCTCTAAAATCGAAAGCGGAGTTTTTAATTTAAACGGTCTGAGATTTAACATTACCATCAAACGGTGGTTATTCAAGCCCTAAATATTGCGAGATGCTGTAAATTATTATTTTTTCTTCAATTTTCTACCTTCAATAGATATTTTTGTCGAAAAAAGTTTAAAAAAAAACAGTTCTCTAAAAAGTCAGCATGACCAGGTGAAAAACCATATTTCTGAATTAAAACGTTGCTTAAAATGACTTATGCCGTGTTTAGTGACTATAGCCGAATAGCCGGTTACATCCCAACCTTCCTCTTCTCCATCTGCTTATTCCCTTACTCTCGTCAACCTTCGAACATACCCCAATAAGGGATGCCATAGTCCCGCTGGCGATGGACGGTTCAAAACAAAAACATCTAAACATACTGGATACCTACCGTAAATATCGAGAGTTCAAAACAAAAACAACTAAATTTGCTGGATATCCACAGTTCAAAACAAAAAAACATCTAAATGTACTGGATATGTACCGTAAATATAGTTTAAATATTTCGTAGTACCTATGTAGGTAACCGGATGACACAGAAGGTTAAGAAAATTAATACGTTAGATTAGGTTTTTTTTCACTCAATTAACTCTTCTTCACTGCTCTGTTTTGTCGTGGAATCACCTACTTATGCCTACTTCTTCACTAAATTCAAACAGTGAAATCAAAGATAAAATAATATATATGAAAAGATACTTCTACATGTGTACGTTGGTAATTCCGGGCTTGATCCGGGTCCGGGTTCCGATGCGGAGTCGGAGGCCTGCGCGGCTCTATTTTCAATTATCGGCGCCATTACTCGACGCCGCTGCGGTGGCCGCGTCAAATGCCACCAATTAATTTGTTGTGCCCCGGCGCGGAGCAGGTCCCTCGCCCGCCCACCCGCCAATAATTACGTGCCCATTGCCCGTCTACGTATTTGAACCATAGGCGAATTCACGGAACGCGGAGCTTCGCAGCTTATTTTGGATTCATACTAAACTTTTTGGGTATATTTAGGAATATAAAAAGTGTTACTTTTTTATTCAGCAGTGGCGTGAATTCCTCTATGACCAAAGGTAGGCTGTGTATAGTTTTTCAAGTTCGGGTATTAAATGTGCGTGGAATATTAGAACATTATCATTTCATTATCATCTTCTCTGATTTTTTTGGCCAACTAAATAAATGAGTGTTGAATTTGCTCTTTTCAATTTTTTTTATATAATTTCTTCTTGTGATTCGTTTTTTTCTCAGGATAGTCACAGCTTTTCAGCCTTGGTGAACAGCACGCCGCTGTTATTTAGGTGTAGTTGATTATTTTGGTTTTATTGTTTTTCGTGTTTCATGTCAATTCATTAAATTATTAAGTCCGACAACAAAAAGATGTATTCAATAGATTCTTCATTTGCTAAATGTGTATAAAGACAAGTGATGTATTGAAAATACTCAAAAATACTTTAGTGTTTAATTTTTTCATGTAACCTACCTACGCATATGAAGTTGTGTTTTTTAACATGTTTATCGTAGGTATATCGATGTAATGTTTTTAATTTCACACTATTTGTAATTTTAAGATAATTGAACGTTTCTCGATTATATGGGTATATATGCCTTTTTTATTTATCACTTTTATAAGCTTTATTACCCAGCTTCCAGCAGTGTGCGGTTCATAAAGGCTGAAAAGCTGTGTCTACGCTAAAAAAAATGAACCAAATAAACGAATTAAACGGTAATGGAAAAATACGATAAATTTCTGATCAAAATGTATTTATCCATGAATTTGGTAAAGAATTTGTTTCCCCCATTTATTAAATTGTTCATTACAATCGGCAGAAAATGGCAATAGCCGTTTTCAAATATTCAATGAAAAACTACACATAGCTTTTCCTTCCTCGTAGAACAATTCATTCCACTACCGGCTTCCCCCGAGTATTGGCACTCTTTATTCTCACTGAATTATTGAAAGAAAAAAAACAATATTGTAGCGTAAAAATGATACGACGGCTAATGTTCTCTCATCTCAAGATTCGTGGGTGAGAATGATGGTGAAGCACAGGGAAGTGGGATGTATTGATTGATACAGTAAATAAAACCCTTGTAAAAGGAAAGAACATAAATTTAATGATTCTATAACCACGTCTATCATGGTTTAGCAAAGAAAAGAGTAAAGAGAAGGATTGATCCCAACACGAAAAGGTTCAAACAATAATTGATGGCTCTCATGGTCCGACTCCTCTCCTCAGCATCATGGAAGGCCTCTCCAGGTCCAGATGCTCACCGATCGTAGTAATCTCCAAAAAGAAGTCTAGGACGACTCTTCTGAAGCGCCATCCGCCATAGCCTCTTCCGTGGGGTCCAGACAATGGAATATGCAGATGCTACCTTATGTCCTTTTTGGTCCGCTCATCACTTCTTCCGAGATTTTCACCACAGCAGCAGGCACGCGCGGTTTGGCTTCATCGCCTCACAATCCGGCCATCGATCAATCAATAAAACAAAAAAACACACCCACTTCGGGCAAATTTTGTAGACGCCCTCCGACGTCAAACAAAATAGAAAATCAAAAAACATAATCTCTCCCAACAAACACACGTCGATCACGACCGCTCCAGTCAGGTTATCTCCCATAGACATCCTCTCACCAATCTCTTCCGTAGACAATTATCCCAATCATAGACTCGGGGTCAGTATTTACGTTACAATTCCCCGCTTCCCCGTAAAAATTTTATGCCGCGAAGTGAAGTAAAATTTGACCTAACCTTCCTCTCTACTCTTTTCAATTACAGAAAAAACTGAAAACAAAGAAAACAAGTAACAACCAATATAAAACAAAAGTCAAAATTGACAAACAAAATGGTATATCTTAGTATGACAATACACAAAAAAAATCAAGTTGTGATACATTGGTGGTTAAGCATAACCGAAAAGCAAGGAAACACTTCATACTTATAATCCTCAAGCAACTTATAAAATAAATAAAAAATAAACAAGTTACATGAACCAAACACTTCCTCACTTTATGAGAGTCAATTTCTCTAGGTTAACACTTGTGAGGTTTGGAGAACTCAAGCTCCCACTTCAAAATTTTCAAAAAATTATTTTTATTATTAATAATACCCTACTTAACTAATCCTCTCTTCCTCTTAACAAAAAATTACAATTACCATGCAGTTTCAACAGGGTTTTTTTTTTTTTTTTATATATGTATCTAAAGAATTAGACACAGTATACCAATATCCATTGGATAGTTTGCGTATTCACCTCCAAAAATTTTCCTCGTCGTATAGTTATAGAACTATTTGGTTGTCATTTAGCCATTGCTAAATAGTATAAAGATGAGGGTTTACATGTTACAATACCTATCTATTCGTGTGGTTTCAAACAAGTACATTTGTCAATATCCATATATATAAACTTGCAAAGTACAATTTCTCTCGAAATTTTACATCTTCCTATCTTTTCAAATTGGTGCTCGATTTTTTTTTTCAAAAATCGACACTGGTTACACAAAAATACTTGATAAATTTACGCTGGTGTTAGCAGTGTAAAAATAGTACATATTTACTAAACCTATTGGACAAATCAACTTAAAAAAATACTTATCAACATATTATAAACAGTGGTATTACTAGATCTAAACTATCTCCTAATCATCTTCTCCTGTTCAAGGAGGCAGAAGATGTTTACTCCAAATTGGTAAATATTTGTTTGTTGTGTGCATGCATTAGCAGTACTACACTTGATACTTAATACTAATATTATTACAAAAAAAAATCATACTTTCTAAATGTCTATACTATATTCTTTAAGGAAAGAGATACCAACTTACTTTAGACATAATTATAAACTTAGAATATACATTAAACAATATAGTTACTAATTAACAATTAAAACTATTTTATTATCTGTGTGAAAGAAAGTAGCTCAAAATCTCCCAGACAGAATATATTAACTATCCTTTTCGAGTGTGTCGTAGTAATCTCCAAAAATTCTAATTTAACTTTTACTCCGGTGCACTCCAAAAGCATAATTTTACCTACGGCTAAACAAATTAAATACAAAGAATACCTATATAAATATATACATATTGTCAGGTAACACACCATCAGCCCGGTAACCGATTTAACTTTCATTTAGAGTATTCGGAATTATTAGAGGTAATTAACCGATATACCGTAGCGACAACAATAATATCCGATATATATGTATATATCATGAAAATTCTTAAGTTTAATTTTCGAGGTACACTATTGGTATGTACCTATGTAAAAAAATAATCAAAATTATTATAAAAACAACAAAAAAAAATCAATCCCCGTTTTTTTTTTGTTGTTTATTTTGTTAGGGCGCCACTGATCTAAAAGATCAGAGAAACAAATAATATGTTTCTATTCTAGTCTAATGAGGATAAATGTCACAAAAATATCATCAATAAATTAGAATTTGTGTTTATTCTGAGCACCTGTATTGAAGGTGCCAAACTCCAGTACATGTGACCACAATAACACATTTGAAGAAACAAGTGGAGCGACATGAAGGATTGGTAGTCCCACATGCAACCGCACTGTCATATTCATCTTTAAGAGACGCGTACTATCTCTTTTTTTTTTTTTTTTTAAATAGCGGATACAATTCCTTTTTCGAATAGCTGTTTATGTTATTGAACTCCATTGTAAACAGAATTAAATTACTTATAAGTATTTATAAATTATCCGAGACGCAAACAACCGTGTACACGCAACACCATCTATTGTCAAAATCATGAATCATTTTAACTTCATTTATTTAAATTTATTTGCATTAGTTTTAGTTACCGACGCCAGGAAATGCCTGTGTCGCAAAAATAATTACCGTTTCTTTCAAGAATAACAATGTCACAAATATGCAAAAAATTACGACAATTAATATTTACCAACCTTCTAATGGCGTGATCGCTGACCTCATGTATGCACACATATACATAAACAATATTATGATATAATTAATAATATTTCTGTATCAATCCATACATCACACCACACGAACTTCACCCATCAATTCCCGAGTCCGTGTCCATAATATCTTAAATATTATTCACAAAAAACGTTGGGCGCCATAATGTAGCGTAAAAATGATACGACGGCTAATGTTCTCTCATCTCAAGATTCGTGGGTGAGAATGATGGTGAAGCACAGGGAAGTGGGATGTATTGATTGATACAGTAAATAAAACCCTTGTAAAAGGAAAGAACATAAATTTAATGATTCTATAACCACGTCTATCATGGTTTAGCAAAGAAAAAAGTAAAGAGAAGGATTGATCCCAACACGAAAAGGTTCAAACAATAATTGATGGCTCTCATGGTCCGACTCCTCTCCTCAGCATCATGGAAGGCCTCTCCAGGTCCAGATGCTCACCGATCGTAGTAATCTCCAAAAAGAAGTCTAGGACGACTCTTCTGAAGCGCCATCCGCCATAGCCTCTTCCGTGGGGTCCAGACAATGGAATATGCAGATGCTACCTTATGTCCTTTTTGGTCCGCTCATCACTTCTTCCGAGATTTTCACCACAGCAGCAGGCACGCGCGGTTTGGCTTCATCGCCTCACAATCCGGCCATCGATCAATCAATAAAACAAAAAACACACCCACTTCGGGCAAATTTTGTAGACGCCCTCCGACGTCAAACAAAATAGAAAATCAAAAACATAATCTCTCCCAACAAACACACGTCGATCACGACCGCTCCAGTCAGGTTATGTCGCCCGCCATGTTGAGTTGCTCCCTTCCGTCTGCCGTCTCCCATAGACATCCTCTCACCAATCTCTTCCGTAGACAATTATCCCAATCATAGACTCGGGGTCAGTATTTACGTTACAATATGTTGATTTTTTTATGATTAAACAAATATTTTAAAGTCACGTAAGTTATAAACGACGCAATTGAATGCAGAAAATCACAAAAAGAGTGACATTTTTTAAAGATCTATTTTGACTGGTCAATGGAAGAGTTGGCATCGCGTCTTGGTCCCGCCCAGGCGTCGTGAGCTCAATTCCTCGGCTTGCTAAGTCCTTCATCACGACACAAGCAACATCTTCCGCTTACTGTGATGGTAGTAGGGGATTTTAAAATATTGTCAGGTTATTCGTAACATGGGTTCTTTAAAACATAAAATGAAATTTGATTAATCGTTTTGATAAAGAATTGATGTCCCCAATTTACATATGTACACTTTCGGGCACACCTACACAAGCCCGTAGAACTCCAAAGATATCTTCAAATTCCGTAATCATTGAATTTGAAAATCTCCAGCTTTTCAATATTTATTTATTCATTTACACTGCCTTCTTACAGGTCTTCCTTCACACTTACGTGAGAACAACCCAGTTATAGTAGCTCAGATCTCAAATTACACGAGTCTCGAAGAAATAATATTCAATGTCACTGCCCATTATATCAAAATCACAATGCATAAAATGTCTCGGAGAAGTTATTGATGGAAATCTTAGGTGGAACCTACACATCAAAAGTATTACGGAGAAACTCACATTAAAGAAAATCTTATACATTTCTTTAAAAATCTAAGAAATGTGGCAAATAAAAATGGTATGAAAATATCTTCTACGCATTATTACATTATTCTACGAATCCAATATAATATAGTATAGGGATCTGCGACATCTATGTACATACACAATCCGAATACAATTCAAAAGGGATTCATAAAGACTATGCTTAAAGAACACATGAACGCCTTCTATAAAAAAATTATAAAAGTTTTGACGTACTAAATGTACTTTAAATATATGTCAAAAATGTACTATTGAAATTGATAAAAACATACGAAAACCCCCAGTAGACCACGCATTCGTGACACTAGATCGAATCAAAATGACATAAAAACATTATCTGTTATAAAATAATAATGCGAGTAAACTCCACAACATCCTTCCCCCAGGTATAAAACGAATAGATATGTACAAGTCAAGAATTAAAGAAATAATGACTGAAAGAGGTGAATGAAATAACTTCAAAAACGACATTGAAGACCCACCTAATTACATGACATCAGATTAAACAACTCTACTCCGCCTGAGCACATGACCCCCTAGTGAGGAGGACTAAGAAAAAATAGAAAAAGTTCAAATAGTTTACGTAACATAATAACTAGTTTACCATTTTGTATTTTAAACTGTTTTTTTATACTTACACTATATTAGTATTCTTACATGCTTATTCATTGTCGCTAACAATAATAAAATAAATAAAAATAAAAAACAAAATTAAAATACATAAATTACATAAAATTCTAAATACTCAGAAGAAGGATGCCTAAAACATAAAATTACAAAAACTCACTCAGTGATACATAATACAAATAGAAGCAAGAGACACAAGTTATACATAATATAATTAGATCAATCATGAAATTGTACAAATTATCGACAAAAATGTCTACATCAGCACGCTCTATGTTATTTCATATAGTCGACATATTTGAGACAGGGAGCTAAAGTAGGCAATATTATTTCTGAGTATATTCAGATGGTAAGATAGTTCTCTCAAATGTATATTTTTGTCCTCTTTTTGTCATTGCTTCATTCTTGTATTATGTATGTGCTCTTCTTTTTCTGTAGCTCTTGTTTATTTAATTTCTCGTTATGTATTTTGTGTAATTGGACATTGGTCCGTAAATACATAAATAAATAGATGGAATGTGCTATGGAGTCTTAAACAATGGAAATTAGGAACATTTGTTTCAATACGGCTGAGACATAATGTAGTATCAAGATGGCCATGAATTATTTAGTCTAATTTGTTAATTTAAAAATGGCCTTGAATGCCAAAACAGCTGTCACAATAATAAAAACTATCATACCTGCAGAACTTAATAACATTATTGAATTTGATTTCATTTAAATTTAAAAAAAAATAATGAAATGGAGTTCTACGAATTCATCACAAAAACAATTATTGAAATACTTTGTTTACACCACTGTTTAATATATAAATATCAACATATTGATTTAAAGGTGATTAATTTTTAAGTGTTAAAATTATTGAATTATTTATTTAAATTAAATCAATTCATGCTAATTAAATGCCGGCTGCAAAAAGTCCAAATGGGTGTCACATAAGAATGATGTTTTTTCTTGAACTAAGAATGTTTGAAGAAAAATGTGATTTGAACTATAAGGCCACTCTCCGACGGTCCGATAGGGAATCGACAGAAACCTCATGCGTTATACCGACAGGGAACTGCGCCATACATTTCAGTGGGCGCCGTATTTCTGTTATACCACAAACGACAACCATTCAGTAGCTTCTCGGTAAACACGCCTCCAGCAAATCTATGCATCGTGTTTCGATCGTTTACGCGCCATTCATCCTTTGAGCTCAAACATGGAGCGAGATATGGATTTTCGGCTCATAAGCGAGGTATTATGGAGGTAGAGAAATATGCATGCATTTATAACTATAATTTACCGTCATGCAGTAAAGGGGACAATGCAGAAAGCTTGGTGTGCAATAGGAGGACTTCTTATATATGGAGTGATGTGCTGCTAGACCAGTTGTTGGAGTGTTTTTTTACGTTCGGTACATTTGCTGGAATTAGACACCATCTCCGGACAGTTCCCTGGCAGCAATAAATAACCTACGTTGCGTTCGATGTGGGGGTGAACCTAAAACCTCCGAAGGAATAAATAGCATACAAGAGCCTCGTCTTTTGATTCACTTGACATTATTCGATTTTGACTTTGAATCCGATAGCATTCAGCGGTAAATGTGATGACAGAAATCTGCAATACCGACAATTCACTGGCGGCTACAAATCACTGCAGACCCGTCAGAGAGTCTATGGAGGAAATATCGCAAAACATTTCCTGCATTTTTGCTGCACCCGTTTTATGTCGATTCCCTACCGGACCGTTAAAGAGCGGCCTAAGGTTAATGAAATACTGATGTAGCAGACCTATAAATAGTTAAGGTTTTTAAAATTGATGTACATAAAATGATTTTTGAAATACGATAGTCTTGTACTAGGTGTGCCATAGTGATGTATGTATGTATCTATCTTGTTATGATTAAAACTGACGATAAATGTAGGGATGTGGGAGAAGGAGAGGAGGAAGGTTGGGAAAGAGCGGTTACGGGAGACAGTTCATCGGTTTAGACTTACCCCGAGAGTGGTGTCTTAACAGGGAACTCGGCTCTGGACATTCGACTAGCTCAGTTTCGGCAGGCCAAGAAGCTCCTCTGCAGGGTCGTAGGCCGACAGGCAGTCTTATAATTGGGGTCGGGGACTCTAATACTACGCCAAATGAATTTGCTAAATGCTTTCAGACTCAGAGTTTATTCAGGGAAGGTACAGACATGGTAAGTTATGCTACAATAATCAAAGGCTAGCCTAACCTTAAATGGAAGTTACGGGTGATTACTCTCTCTCTGATATTTTCTAAACGGGCATGATAACGGGGACTCGAATAAGTTACAACACAAAAGGGGAAATACAAAGATAGCTTACAGTCATGGTTGTAGCGGCAAAAGGATCCTAGGAGAAGCAATTAGCAGCTGGCCAACATGGCTGCTCTCGCGTTCCTTTTGAGACGCAGTAGGCGGCATGCCAGAGATGTCATCCTGAAGCCGGGTGAGACGGAAGTGGCCGGCGCGTGGGCGTGCAAGCTGCCGTTTTTGGGCAAGCGTGGCGCTGGCGTCGTTTTACCGTTGTTGTTTGACGAGTGGCTAGAGTCTTTTTTAGGATCTTTCTGTCGTTACGTAACAATCTACATATTTATATACCATAATTAGTACACTTTAACTGCTTTTAACTTATCCCAAGTGTAATTGTGGGATTTTTTTGTTAGCTGTACATTATACATATTTATATGTACATGTTTTTTGTTGTTAATTACGTCTATTTATTTTTTCTCTATAATATGTATTTTCCTTACTTATTTTTTAAAAGGCTTATTTTTGTGATTTGTATCATTTTTAAAAGTATGAAACAAAAAAATGACTCAGGAAGAATACAAGTTTTCCTCCCATGCGTTAATTCAGTAAGCGGGCCGACAGGCAGCTTGCTTGCGTCGCACGCCCTCGACTTTATTTTCAATTAGGACCGCCATCATTCTACGGGCGCGGGCTGGCAGAACCAAGCCATCGCAGAGGCCCGGATGATCGTTCACTTGCGGTTACAATCCCGGCGGCCCAGTGGTTAGGTGGTGTGTGACTGTATGTATGCCCTGGGAAACTGCAACACAAGAAAAGAGTAATAATAGTTACATAATTCGTTGTTTTTAAAAACATTTCTGCAATTAATTAAATTATCATTACTTTGTAGGTTGACTGTATTTCGGTCATTACATTTATCAATTTGCTCGTAGTTAATATCTGCTTTCGTCTGAGTTTTAAAATCTTTAAAACAAATTGAATACCGTACAAGATTCCCAACTGCTGGGAAGGCCCCAGGAAAGTGTGATTGGTGGTCTTTCACCAAGGCGATACTGAAAGTATTTACCGCTCTGAAACATGCCTCGAATATACTATGTATTTATTGTTTGTTATGAACATTAAACAGAGTGGTAACACGAGTATTACGTATTGATAGAAACAAAATGAAGATATGATCATCAATCCAATTTCAAAAGGTATGGTGCTGCTAAATAACACCTCTATTGATGTTTTCAACACAAACCTTTTCAAAGGTTTCAAGAGACACGCAAAACATGTATTTAAATTTTTTTCATTCTGTATAATTTCATACACATTATTGTTTTGTTCATGTACGAGTATATAGTAAATCTACGCGGTCTTTTATACGCAATAAAAAAAAATCATGCGTTGAGTATTGGATACATAGGAAATAATTATATTACACTATAAAGTATAGAAGAAAATAAAAATAATAGAACTATTTTAAAATCAAGGAAAAAACAATATATAAAAAGAAACACTAACATAACAAGTGAAAATGGAGGAAAATAATAATGTAAACAAATAACCTAACAAAAAATACATGTATCTATATATATACGAGATGCATTTTTCTAAAGTAAACATGCTATTTAATATTTATGTACATTTTATAGATGAGCTGGAGAATATATCAATTTATACGCTATACAGTGTGTAACTGCACGTACCCGACAGACTTTAATTAGCGGATCCTGAGCATATTTAGTGTAAAATTGTAGGTCTCATTTTGCTGTCCAATGACCCCTTTTTCAAACAATCCGTGCTGGTTAGGGCTTAAAATATGTTTGAATTGTGTAAAAATGCTTTTATATATTAGGAATTTGAGAATTTTCTCAAAACATGAGAGTATACTGATAGGGCGAATATATAATTAGAAATATCACTTTTATTCCCAGATTTAAGATCGCAGTAATACGTGCTAATTTCCAAAGATCTGGATAAAACGCCTTCTTTAAGTGATAAAATATAACATGAAGAGGGTAAACAAGAGATTCAGCTCACTTGGATACAAATAATGGTGGAATAGCGTCTGGGCCCGAACCTTTGTTTATATTTAGTGATTTCATAGTGTTGAATATTTCATACGTGATTGGCGAGTAATTACTATTTACATATCGTTAGTTTAATAATAATATAGATAAAAGGTAATTTGAGACAGGCTTACTTATTTCATGGCCACTGTTTGCCACAATTTCATTTAGGTGCATTATTTTAGAAATCGAGTTAGCCATCGCCTTGCCATAGCCTGTGTAATTCCATGATGATGTTAAACTATGACGTGAGGAGTCTTCAACAGATCTGGAGCCCCATTCTGGTTCTTTTTAAGTATAATTCCTCATCCTTTTCCATATGCTTAAAGACGTTTTGCTTGACTGCGGTACCGGTTCTCTCGGATGACAGCTGTCATTCAGCGAACGACATTCTTTAAAATATCTATATTTATTTTTATTTTTTTATTTTAGTACATAAACAGGCAATATGCCCAAAACTTACATACATGAATAAATTAACTCCTTTTTGTCACCTGTGCTGGTGGTATACTGTTTTTATACTTAAAGGGCTTCATCACATTATCCGCAGGGGTAGACAGAGAGGGCGGACCGCCAAACAACTCGATCTTGGCATACACTTCTTTCTTCATTCACATTCATACAAGGCCTCATACATTCTCTTCTGTTATTCCGACTTCTGACATGGCCCGACTCAAGTATTTGATTAACTTGATCGTGCCATGTCTTCCTCGGGCGTCCCCGGCTTCTTCCATTCACATTCATGTCATACATTCTTCTTACACTCCTTTCTGATAGTTTTTAATGTAAATCGTATTTAATAATTGAATCTATTTGGATCGGTGGAAGGGCTGTTTGAGCACTAAGCGTGAACCAGAGATAAGCCAAATTTAGTATTCTACTATTAACGTTTAATATAGTTATACTGTTGCATGTTTGAGAAATATAGAAATTCAGATAACAATTAGAGTATTTTAACAATTTCGGACTTTATCTCGACTAGTTTCAGACTCGTGTTTGGTTCAATCGTCTGATTACCGCAATTGACTCCTATGTATTTGTCAGTTATCAATAATTGAATGATGAGCTTTGTACCAATTGAATCCTTTCATTAAACAAGTACTTTGGCCTTATACGGCCTCGATCGCACGGCGCGTGGCGTCGGCGTCGTCTCTCCGTGGGGCGTCCGTCGCCGCCGCCCCGGCGCCTGACGTATCACCCGCTACGTCACGGGTAGTATAGACGTACCGCAGATAGCACCGATGTAACCTCTCCCCGCTTTGAGCAAATTGTGCATGCAATATCAGGATCAGACGTAACAACTACAGGCAATGAACAATCATTTTATTTGTTTTATGTGATTACTGCACCACCACCAATTTGGGTTATGGTTTGAGGCTGAAGGAAGTAAGTAAAGGAAAAAGATAGGGAAGGGAACGGTTAGGAAGCACCTGGCTCTTTGGATCTTTGTCATTAAACACTGCCGAATCCACTGTAAGAAACTTTTCGAATCGAAATTGTAGTCTTCATCCGGACTCTACGCACATTGTCAGTCATCTCAACCATATTCTAACCTTATACCCCACAAATATATTTAAATTTTTTTACAGTTAATAGAAGGATATATGAAATTTAAAAAAAGGATTGTTAGGTTACAACGGAGCTCTTGGCGGCAGACGTATATTGCTGTTCTACATCCCCGATCCCCCGTACAAAACGTACAATACAGGCGAACCTTTCTCATTTACTCCCCTTCAATTTGTCTCTTCATCTGTATTCATTACGATTTGTCGGATTGTATCCATCGGATGTTATTTTGTGTTTCTTTTTTGTTAAGAGTGTTTTTCTTCAGACGTTCATAGTAGTCGAGGTATTTAGAAAAGCACAGATCAATTGGTACGGTGTAATGTTTATCGATTCATTTTGCGTAATATTATTGTTTTGTAAGAAACGATTTTCCCTGCTGGAAACGATTTCTTAAAATCATCCCTGCGGAAGCTGGTGAACATAAATCCAGAGGGGTTGAAAAGGTGAGACCACTGAAGAGCCGAAGTAGAAACACCTGAAGTCAGCTTTTCGAGCAATGATTAGGCTAGAAAATAAAATGAAATGATGATAATGGCTTTGAAGTATTGAACCAGGTCGCACTTCTTTTTTTTTGTGAACAGATGAACCAAATACCGTGTCAAACAACATAATCCTCAAAGGCTTTGAGAAATTCAGCTGTTTAATTTTTTTGCGTAATTATTTGCGTATACAATTGAAAGTAAGATAACTTTTAAATATCCCAACAGCACGACGGCCTCCATGGTCGAGGGGTAAGGCTCTCGACTATGAATCCGAAGGTCGCGGGTTCGAATCCCGGTGTGCGCCAGTAAATTTTATTTAATTAATCTGTGCTGTTCCACAATTAAATAATTTATAAATAATGTGTCTTATATATTTGCGCACGGAACCAGAGTGGAAGATACTCTCAGTATCGCCCTGGTGAAAGACCACTATTCAGAATTGAAGCGTTGCTTGAAATGGCTTTTAGCCATGTTTGGTGACCAGATCTGAATAGCCAGGTATTTCCCCACCTTCCTCTTCCCCTCCCCAATACCTCCAGCCACACAACATTCCCCAATTGGGGATGCCATAGTCTCACTGTCTCCAGACGGTTGGGAGCAGTTGGGACTCTTGTGGGTTATTCATATAAAAAAGCAGAGCTCTGTTAAAGAGGTGTCACAATAAATGATTGCGTATTGAATATGAATTTCTGGTTTTGAGTCATTTCGAAATTTTATAAAATAAATCATTTTATTATCAGGTATGTTCCTGATGTATGGCAGTGAGGCATGAAACTGGAATATGGACTGAATGCTGTAGACACGAGATCTCTGAGGCGAATGTGTGGTAAAATCATGTATTATCATGTGGAAAAAGTTGAGATTCGTAAAGAATGCAAGACTGATCTTTCATCAGTAATGAGTAAGATTGAGAATAGGACTCTTAGATGGTTTGGGTATGTAGAGTGAATGAACGATGAAAGTATTGTAAGGATAATATATGCGAATGTGAATAGAAGAAGAAGCCGGGGACGCCCGAAGAAGACATGTCACGATCAAGTGGATCAAATATTTGAGTCGGGCTATGTCAGAAGACGGAATAACAAGAAAATGTATGAGACGATGTATGAATGTGAATGAAGCAAGAAGTGTATGCCAAGATCCTGTTGTTGGTAGTCCGTCCGTCTGTGAGGAAACGGCGTGATGATTAATTAGTTAGTTATCTTTTTTATATAATTAATATATAATAGATTTAATAATATAGATGTTCCTTAGAAAGCTAATTACAAAAAGTTTCCCTTTTTAACAAAAATTAGCCAATTCAATATAGAAAGATTTCTCGTGTTGGAGTTGGGGAGCACTGCCATATAGCGACAGTAATGGCAATTCACATCGAAAATCTTTAAGTGCCCATTACCGTACCTACCCTTTAAATACAAGTATTCGATTTACCAACGACCTGTCAATATGTTAATTCTCCCATATTGTAGAAGCCAGCTAGTGTAGTGCATTTCCCTCGTGCTTCTCTTTATTCCGAGAAGCTCTCTAACGGATTGATAAATAATTCCGCGTGACTCATTTATAATTCACATTTAGACATCTTATTCCGATTACCTCAGGTGATTAACTAAAGGATCGGAAGTGTTCGCCTGTTTGCCTCGAGCGCCCTGGTTTACAATGCATGTCCTTCTCAATCAGTGGTAACTATCTGCCGATGAAATATTCAACCCATAATACCTTGCCTTAATCCGCAACTTACAACTTACTTACGTCCTAACATGCCCAATTTACGCTTATGTACCCACGTAATAATAATAATAATAATTGGATGATTATGAAAGCGCCGTTTTTGTGGAAAATCACCTCAGGGCGCTGCACAAATATTACTTCCTATTCTTTATCTAATTGTGTACAAACAGATACAGAAAAACATTCTTACCTGCAGCTGGCAGCTGGCAGGTTGCTTCAGATGAACACAGTTTTATTAGAAAATTTAAGTATATGGACGATAGTTTTACAGTTGCTATTTTATCCTCCCTTTCTATTGATGTTACATTTATTAGAAGATTGGTGGCACAAGAAGAGTTTCCATTTATTGCATTATTTATAACTTTTGGATTTTAGGACTATGCAATGTTTGAGTGGCTATTAGTGTATGTGGTTCTCCGTAGAGAGAAAAAAGTGCCTTATTTTTTAATGCATGGGGTCGCAATAGTTAAGAATGGTCTGCAGCTATTCGTAATTTTTGTAAAAACAAATTACATTGTTGTTAATCCTTAGCTTCCTATAACGGCCTGAAGTTTAAAAAAATTGTTTTCTTGATTTGGTTAAATAATGGGTCCTTTTTTTTACTTTTGTTGAAAAGTTATTTTTTATTACATAACTTAACTGCAGTGCAAAAAACACAAACAAAACATTTTTTTGAAACGTGATAACATCTATTAATTAATAAATAAGTAAAAAAAAATTTTTTTATAATATGTAAAAAATAATGATATCCTCGTTGGGATTTCCCGTGCTGGGGATTTCGTTTACAAAATTATTTTGTAAAATTATTTGAATTTGACGAATTTGCTGAATGAATTGTGTTAAGTGGAATTGAGTTAGTTGGTTTCTATGTCAGTCTGTATAGTTGTTAATATCTTTTCTGTTTCAGATCTCCCTGTGTAACGCATCCAGCGTTTTATTTACGATTTAAATGTGTTAATGTTGTTGTGATTTTTGAAGGATAGTATAATGTAAAAGGGAAAAATAACACGTTTTCGGGATAAAATCAAAACATTAAACAATTACCTTCACCAACATTAATAACAACACAATATAATAAAGAATTATCATCCAAAATCGAATGTTAACATTGCATAAAAAGAGTAATTACGTAAAATCTTGCTTGGAATTAAAATTTGGAATTATATTTGTAGAATGTTGCTTGGCGCAAATATAACCTTTTCAAGCATTTTAGCGAACAAAAAAAGAAGACGCTTCTGTAGACAACTTCACTTGCCTTTCCATTGATTGTGTGTGGCAAGGAAATTTAGGAAAATAGAACCTTTTTTACATTTCCTTCATTACATAATTTTAACTTTTCATCCGTTTTCAAGTTGTTCAGGAGTGGAGGCTCTTGTCAGAATTAAATCTGTGGCCTGCCGGTCACTTAATCAACCTATCTATTGCAGTTGAAATTAATTTTTGCCTTGATAAACTCTCCCACTCCTGAAGTTTGTTTGAAGAACCCTAGATTTAATAATTCATCTGCTTCCTTGCTCCCCTGTACCTTTATGCCACGATTAGACGATCGCCCAACCTCACAACTCGAACGCTTGGACGATTGTGTAGAGGGGTAGTTCGTACGCGTTTGGTCAACGTCGGCTCGAGTTCCGGCGGCGACCTAGTTGGCTCAACCTTCAAACTAATTGGCCGAACTCGCCGGACTGGCCGTTCAGTATGAATTCTACAGGCGATCCCGATGGACGTGCTGCTCGGAGAATAAAATATGACTGAACTATGTTTATACTGACGAAAAAAGACTCTAATATGCAACTAACCAACAAATAAATGCACAAATAAGCATTATGCATATTGTGCAAATAATTATAAGTATGGGATAATTTGTATAGCGCCGTTTTTCATTAAAAATCACCTCGATAGCGAATTGCATGTAATCCGATGTATAATCGGGACTAGTTGTTATATTTTTTTGCGCTGCAATCTGACTCAGGCTGTGCTTAAAAATAAAATACCGAGCTAAAACAGGCGTAATTGCTATCTACAAGCGTGGAGATTATCAAATTGAAATTCGTCATATTTTTCTAACAATTTGAAAGACAAAAACATGTCACCAACGATGGGTGATTTGATAATTAGTATTTCATAGATACCTATTATTTATTTTCGGTATTACCTAATGAAAAACGAATTGTGTCAATAAGTTTATAAATTTCGGTAGACTTTCTATGAATATCGGTAGATCGATATATTTTAGCTAAAATGGCATCACTAGTTTGGAGTTCGTTGGCCGATCGTGTAGTTGCCTGATTTATAGTCACTACATGATCGGCCAACGTCCCAACTCTGAACCGAGTTCGGGTTGGGCGATTGTGTGGTCCTAGCATTATTCTCATCGGTTAGCATTGATAGTATAATGTTTTCCAAGTGTGCAAAATACGCCTTCGTCTGTATCGCGGGGTCAAAAACAGCATTCAATTCTGCTGAAAGATATCTGAAAGTACAAACCATTTTCCAGAGATTACGGGCTCCAACTGCACAAGAACTGATGCACTGTATGGTAAACCGTGTTGGAGCATATACTCTCACAATGAAGGTGGCCAATATCTGCTAATTTTGTGTTGGGTTTTCCGTTGCAACATACAATCGTAATATCCTGTTTGCAACTGTTAGTCACCTGGCATGGGTCATTTTCCCTGGTTGTTTCCTTGTCAAATCTGCAATTATCATACCATTTGATACAGCCAGGCATATATTCTATAAATATCTCGGTCTGTGCTTAATTTTTCGGTTAAATTTTCTGGTATGGGATGACTGAATTGAATCAAACCGTATAACTTCCTTGTTCTCACAATTTTTTTAAGAAGTTGTTTAAGCTAGCTCATAACAATTAAAAAAATAACTTAAAGTTACTTCTAATTTTCTTTGTGAGACGCTTCTTTTGAGGTATCATGCGTTTCTGAATTCAAAAGTTGAAAAAAATTGAAACGAACTGGTCCCAATTGCAGGGGTCCCCAACCTTACCTCTTTTATTATTAATATATTATCTTACCACCAATTTAGGCTTATTACATATATTTAGTTTCAACATTCACAACTCTTTCATATTGACACTAAAGGTGTGTGTTTTTTCACAAATTTAACTTTATTTCTCCTATTTCATCGTAGGTTTATAAATATATATTTTTATATTATTTATACAGAACCACAAGATTAGGTCATAAAAATACATTTGAACGGTTTTACGTTACTGAAGTAATGAAATATTGGTACACACTCAAATATCTTGGCTTAGCCATTATAAAACATTTTTATAAAATTCTCTCTTCGCCGTCTATTAAGAAATGTATTTATACCAATTTCACCTTTGTTATCTTAGGGTATTTATCTTAAATAAACAAGTATATAGGTACCTACACCTACCTAGATTTTTGTCCTTGTTTTGTTGATTGACGTTTTTATCCTAAGTGTGTTCTTGCTGGGGCCATTATTAAAAGTGAGACTTACCATATATATCACATTCGGACAGAATTAAAAACCCGTAGGGAGTCTTTTTATAGTCAATAACCTTGGCTAAAGTGTCGCCAATGGTCCCCGCGGTTTCCACGACAACAATGGCGTCATGTTTAGTGGTTAGAAGAATTCATTCGCTGGCTAGGGTGATTTTTTACTCCCAATAACCGTAACATGACTTTTCAAGAATGTAGTTTTTTTTATTGTTATTTGTTGTATAGCATCAGATTCACGAAGAATATTATCATGATGTTAATTTTTAATTGTTTTCTTTTTAATTTTGTTGTTCAATATCGACGGTATTTTGCGAACCATCCAACGCCATTCTTTATCTTGAGATAACCAAAATTGCTTGATTTTATAAGACAAATAGAAAACGAATTTTTTGAAAAGATGATTTCTTAGGTTATTTGTAAGTTATTAACTTACTCAAACACCGATAAATTTACTGTGAAATAACTGCATCGAGGTTATTTATGCAATAGTAGGTTAATAATGAAAATTATCTTCCTACATTGGTTCATTCGCCATTGAATCTATCGGTTTAGAATCATTGAAATTTCACCATTGTCCTGTTTTTGTATGGTTAAAAGATGGCCACATTGAGACAAATCAGAATTTTTTTGCTATGACCATTGTAAACATATTATTTTATATGCACGTGCAAATCCATTATATTTATCAAGCCATAAAAAATTGCATCACGGAGATTCGCTGTATTAATGACCAATCGGAACAAATAAATAAAATTAAACTCATCTTTTAAAAAAACTTACATACGTAAATATTTCATACAAAGCATTTTATAAATAGAAGCAAATTAAATAATGTGTACCTACTAAATTAAGAATCGTGGCTCCCTTTTCCGATCAGATATACACTACCAAGAATACCCTTTAATTAAATATTTTATAAAATACTAGTAATGCAACTTCTAAGAAAAAAGAATGTATGAAAAAAATAACAAATATCTACATAGTTCGATCAACTGCTTTACAGTATTCAATGTGGAGGGGATATAGTAAATTACTCATCACCCACCCTCACCCTGATGTCTGATTTATTGGTCGATCCCTACTCTATAATACATTATTACATGGATCAATATTGGTTTCGACGTGTCAATATATTTTGCATTCTGATGGAATGCGGTTGATCGGGTTTCTGATATTGCATAAACAGTTACCATGTTGTCAAAGATTAATGGGGACATAATAAATATGCGCAAAGCGGTGATAGATGCGGTCTACCATAGATACTTTATCATGGTTCACACTTCTATAGTTCTTTAATGCATGGTTTACGGGGATCTCACCCGATCCGATAAGTTGTACAATTGTATTGTAGGTGTAAATGAGAACGACTTTTAAATATGACTTTTAATAACAAGGTGTTTGACAGGTTGGTCTGACATAATTAAACAAGTGAACGGAAGATCTAAGAGTGATGTAGACTGTAGAGTGTAGGGCATTGGCAATAATAGTTACAATAATCAGACGATGCAGAGTGATCAACTCTTAAAAAGTGACAATTTAATCAACACCTACCTCACCCATTTCATTATCGGATTAAAATAGTTTATGACATTTTAAAATGACAAACGTTTAATAGTTTTATAATAATCATATTATGAGTAGGTACTTGTATATTTTTTTAACATCTCTTTTGTATTGTTTTATTTTCTCTTTTAAACGCTCTTCCGTTTTTTATTATTTTGCTTTATGGTTTTCAATTTAATTACGTAAATAACAAGTTTATTTGACGCTAATAACTATTATTTGTCTATTGTATTAAGTGTTACACGTGGAATGTGGAATTTATTAGTGTTTTACATCCTTTGGGGTGAGACTTATTTGATAACCATGTTAGGTTCATCGTCAGCTTAAAATTTGAATAGTAAAAACAAAGATATTTGTACGAAAATAGCTGAAAAAAGTTTTTCATCACCTCGTCGTAAACTTAAGAGAAACGGCTGCGCGACATGTTTCATACAAGACTTAATTTAAATTTACACTCATTTTCCAATTTATATTGCTCGATATATCTTGGAAGATATTCACCGCTCTGTGCAATGAGTTCTGTGATTTTGATTTCTTTCGAAATGGAAGGCTTATTTATTTTTTTCTTCTTTTTGTAGAGTGGTTATGTTTGTGTTGATGTTTATTATTTTTTTGCATGAACTGCTCTGAACTTTGTTGGCCGCTAAACATTTGAAAATGAAAAACTATTACGTTTAAATATACAATCTGTTTAAAAAACAATGCATTTAGATCCCGTAACATTTTATTAACTTAAAATTATTCTCTTGGGTTTATTTTGCAAAACTGTCTTCTAAAAGCCTCCTCTTTAGAAAAGATATGTATGATACATATATCGATCTAAAATGATACTTACTTATGACGGCCTTCATGGTCGAGGGGTAAGGCTCTCGACTACGAATCCGAAGGTCGCGGGTTCAAATCCCGGCGTGCGCACGTAAATTTTATTTAATTAATTTGTGTTGTTTCACAATTAATTCATATAAAAATAATATATAGTATATTTGCGCACGTTCCAGAGTGGAAAATACTCTCAGTATCGCCCCGGTGAAAGACCACCGTTCAGAATTGAAACGTTGCTTGAAATGGCTTTTTGCCGTGTTTGGTGATCAGATCTGAATAGCCAGGTATTCCCCACCTTCCTCTTCCCCTTCTCCTACCCCTCCCCAATACCTTCAACGTCACAACATTCCCCAATTGGGAATGCCATAGTCTTACTGGCTCCACACGGTTGGAAGCAGTTGGGATTCTTGTGCAGTATTGATATAATAATTTATCTTTTAAGTGTCGATACGGCGCCAGTGTGTGGGACCTTTTTTAATTACTGATTTATTATGTGCATGATATAAAAAAAATCAATGTCAACCAAACGAAGTTCTTGGCAGAGTGGAAAGAGCTTTGATTATGAACCCAGAGAGGTCATCGATTAAAACCCCGGCGATGTACAAATTAATTATTTACACCCAGTTGAGAGATTCTAAATGATTTTAAATGCTACTTGAAATGCTTTAATTATGTTTAGTAATATAGTGAAATAGCTATCACAATAAGCACGTTTTCCATCTTTCTTTTCTACTTTCCCATTTCCTGCCCCTGGCTTCGACCGGTTTTTACCAATATCTTAATTTGCGGCAAAATAATGTTTTTAGTATGTCCTGTGTACACCTTCAAATATATAAATCGCTTTAAAGTGGTCAATCGAATCCACATTCATTTGAAATGACATCAGCACAAGCGCCAATTTGACGGTGCCACCCTGCCCGTATATTTTCCTCAATCTCCTCATTAGGGCGGCTAGTGGCACTCGCCACCCGGCGATGGTAACTTGAGACCACCCGCCTCGCTCGGAATATCTCCCAAATGACCACTGTTTCATTCTGCCGCCCGCCCTAGTGCAATTTGCCGCCCAGAATTAGTTGGGTTAGACTTGTTGCGTTGCTAGTGGTTTCTTGCGGAATGCGTTAGTAATATTTTACAGAAACCTTTGATTTAAGTGCTCAAATCACAGATTTATGGTATCTGGAAAGATAGTGTAACATCGCATTCACTCATATTAACGATAAGGATTCCTCTGCATATCATCCAATAAATGTTTCCGACTATGCTACTTTATTTAATTTTTTTAGTATCCTTCATACGCCTATACGTTATTAGTTTCGTGACTACCATTAACTTAATTATTCACAAAATTGGCATCCTCTAGACCCGATTTGATTAAAAAAAACGAGATGTTTAATTTATTTTCGAGAGAAACCCTAAAGAATCACATTATGATGGATACATACCACTTCGATATTTTGTTTTTAATGTTGTGAAACATTAGAAAGACTTTATATGGAAGCTTGGAGTTTTCATTTTTTTTGTTTGATGTAGTATTTTGTTTTAACCTAAAAATAAATTCAATTGTGTTATATTTATTTTGAACCAGAGAATGTATGCTTTGTTCTTTTTCTGTTTTCATTGTAAGGTACATTCAATTATGTTAACGGACCCATTGATTATTCTGCAGTGGTATGGTTTTGAAAATATTTTTATTGTTTGATATCGCGGTTGTTTTTTTTTTAAAAAGCTTTTACTTTTTTGTTGTCATCTAAAAATACTTTTCCTCACAACTGTGTTTGGTCATGTAAGAATTTCAGCATTTTAATTATTTATACAAGCTTTTAGTACACCTTCTTAATAAATTATTTAAAAAAGAAAAAAAAAACAGACTCGATGTAAAATGTCAAGCCCCCATGGACCTAAGCGTTTAAATATTATAGAATATTTCTTATCGAAATCAAGTATTCAGCTAGAATAAGGTACATTATTCATTTTTAGCTAGTTTCGACGTGTTTTAGGTTTCCTGAACAATGGCGACTGTTGTATCAAAAAGTATTTTTTTCGAAATCAACCTTTTATAATGATCGTGTTATGAATATGTTTTGGAAATAAATGTATTAACCGTAACACAAAAGTCTTAAACCGTCACATGTCTTCAACAGACACTGTAATAAATAAAATAAAAACTATGTTGGAAGATCAATCGGTCTATTTCGAGGGATACCATTTAGATTTATTTAAATCAATAATCTTCGTTAATGAGGAGTTAGCAGAGTCAGTAACACCTTCGTATAGAAATCCCCATCAAATCATTTCCTCTACATAATAGAAGCATATTAAGTATTATCTTCACCATTTAAAGTACCTACCCAGATAGATCCTCGAGAGCTGTGAGCCTGCACAAAAATATTTAGCTAAGGTACCATATTCATATTTTTCTAGATAATGAAGATTTCCTCACTTGAAAGCGAAGAACCGTTGCTCCGCTTGACCATGTCATTTCGTATTAAATGTACTGCAAAATGTGCACCATTTAGAGTAGTCTAGGCGCCCTCGTGGCTGCCGGCTTGGGAAGTTCTTAATTTTCCCGGTGTAAAAATAGCATGAAATAACCGAAATAATTTTTAGGTTACATTTATAAAAATTACATAATTTTAGTGCTGTCGTTTCGAGCTTAAATCAAGTTTATAATAAAAACCCAAATATTTTGAGTTGAAATCTACTTCGTTCTTCCGAATGAACGCATCGGACATCGGTCACATCTGGCGGTCGGTCGAAGGTCCTTACCACATGCACTAGTGACGTTCCAAAAGTGAAAAGAAACGGCTATTCGGGCTACGGTGGTTGTAAAAAATATTGCAAACAACCGGGAAGTGGGCTGCTCTGCGACCTGATGTGGTCCGACCCCAACAAGGACACCGCCAGCTGGGGCGAGAACGAGCCTTTACCTTCGTCATTGAGATAGTGGCCAAGTTCCTCAACAAGCACAACTTTGACATGATGGGTGCATCAGGTGGTAGAGGACGGGTATGAGTTCTTTGCCAAAAAGCAACTGGTCACCCATTTCTCGGCGCTCAACTACTGCGGGGAATTCGATAATGTAGGAGCAATGATGTCAGTGGACAACACGCTGAAGTGCTCCTTCCGGATCCCGAAGCCGGCCGACAAGCGCCACCTGGCGTACGTGCAGACCAACACCAACCGTCCCGTCACGCCGCCCAGGGGAGTCACCAAGACAAAGAAGATTTTGAGGGCCCTATGGATCAATCCCCTCGGCCACCATCCTCCCCCGCCGCTCCTCCCTTTTAAGATTATTCTGTGTTATTTATCCTAAAAAATATGAATAATAATTCTTCGTCTTAGCTTAAATACATTCATGAATATAATGGAAACAATCACTCGATCATTTGTATTAGCGTCTTGCAATATATCGTAAGGAATAAATACAGTTAGCTTATTTTTTATCAATTATTTTTATAAACAATAATTATTAGCCTGTAAATTATTATTATATTTACAGGTGAAATATAATAAAAACAGTAATTATTGAATGAAACACTAGTATATATTGATTAACTTAGCGGGTTTGCGATAATCCGACGTAGCTCAACGGTAGAGCATCTGACCGGCAATCAGAAGGGTGCAGGTTCGAGTCCTGTCGGCGACATTTATCTTTTCTCGGAAGGTTTTTTCAATTTGGATGAGTGTTTCAGGCTAATAATTATTCTTTATAAAAATAATTGTTGTTCTTTGCGCTTTGCACAAAAACTTTAGTTTATTAATTAATAAAAAAAAATTTTTTTCAATTTAACATTAAATTTAGTTTTGATAATTTAACTGCATCTCTTTATATGGTCTACAAATAATGTGTAATGATAGCCTGTCCAAAAATAGAAAATAGATGTAAAAAAAAAAAAAATAATAATAATAAATTCGTAGAATAGACGTACTGTAAGAATAGGAAGTAATATTTGTACAGCGCCCCTGAGGTCATTTTTCACTAACGCGGCGCTATAGAAATGGTCCGATTATTATTATTACGCTCAGCCACGTTGGAGACATCGATATATGATGTACTCGAATTAAAATTTTATCTTTACGATAAATCGAAAGCACGAGTACGCATGCAAGTTTTTCTTATAAAATCGATAATATTGACATGATGGGGTCATTGGGGTTCATTAGGAAAACAGGTAACTTAGTTGAGTGTCGAGTTTTTTTTTATTAGTTCACAATATAAAACACATTCTTTACTAGTAGGTATTGTGGGTTTCACTTATTACACGAAAACTATTTCCACGAGTAATCTGTACACGGTCCATTGGGAAGATTACTAGTAGTCTCGATGTTGGTGTTGGTGTTGGTGAGAGCAGATGGTACTTCCGGTAGGGGGAGGTTTTGGTGCCGGGCCGACACGCGGTTCGGCTTCCGCTTGACGACCGGTTTCAGACAGTTCAAGAGGATGATCAGCAGGATGCCAGAGGCGCTCGACTGCTGCCTGGTGGTGATTCCTACAGCTGTAGGTATGCGCCTTGGTGGGATCACGGCGCCGGAGGGCAGGAGGCGAAAGGCGCTTGACTGCACTCGAACGGTGGGCGTTGGGGTTCGGCGGTTCCTGCCGAGTCGGTTGGTATTTCTTCCTGCAGTGTCTCAGGCTGGGGAGGCAAGCAGCCCGCTTGCTTTGTAGGAGACGGAAGTCTCGTCTACGACCACTGACTGGACGGTCTCCACTGACTCGTCTCTCTCCACTGATTTTGTTTTGGCCAAAATCTGCCCTTTTAATCATATTCGAACTCCTCTTCGAGTTCCTTCGTGAACTCCGAACTGTGCCTCGGTGGCTTGTAATTAGTTGACCGTTGCGAACCGAGTTAATCCGCTTACCTCCTTCTGGCGACTGCGACCAGAATTTTAAGCCGGGCGTTTGTACATTAGCCACAATATCAATATGGGTACATGGAACTCAATTAAGTGGTAATGTCACGGTTTCGGAGAAATTAATATTTTTTGTTGTTGCTTCAATGGTCTTTAAGTTTTACAAGGGGAGAAAGGTTTTAAGTGCTTATTCGGTGAACGAGATTATAATAGCTGCGCGGGGGCTGGCGATCGCTGCACTTTGGGGTCCGCCCTGCATGACATGAGTCTGCAAAAGTGGCTAGGATGTCTTTGAAATCAGCCAGAAAGCCAGAAGATGATGAAAATGTCAACTTAGAAAGGCCATTTGATTGTATGGTGCGGGTATTGAACACATTTTTTACTTGAAAAATACACAATACAATTTTTTTGAACTGGCCGGAAATATAAATTGTACAGATTGATGCTAATCAAAAATAATAATAATTGGATTACTTCTGTAGCGCCGTTTTCGTGGGAAAATCACCTCAAGGGCACTTTACAAATAATTTATACAACCTATTACTTAGACGTATAACTAATACCTAACAGCGAAAATGGCTTACAACCAATGGCTTACAAGTAAGCTTTATAATTATTGACTTATAACTTAGACTTACAGCTAGCAACTAACTACTAAGACTTATAACCAGTGACTGGCGTCTATGACTTATAGCTAATGACCTACAATTTAGACTTGAATGACTTA